>VWYH01006637.1:250000-475059 GCA_013399365.1 Pampusana beccarii | reverse complement strand
CGGGCGGCGCCGCCTCGTGCCACCTCCTGCGCGGACCGCGGGGCAGCGCCCGTGCGGCCCTTCCGCGGCCGCGGGGCTCCGCTCCCGCAGGCTCGGCGGCCACTGAGGTGTTCAGCGCCTTCTCCGCTGCGAGGTTCCGCCGGACGCGCTTGGTCTTCGTCTTAAGCCTGGTGATTTTTCAAAATGTATCTTTCCCGGCTCAGAACTCTTAGCGATTGCTTTGTGATTTTTGACGTGATGTTTATATTACTCGACACTCCTGGCTGTTTTCAGCTAAGTTTCCGAGCACTGTTTTCCTTCTGAACCGCAGGAATTTGCATGGAAAGTCGCGTTTGTGAAGTGTATTTCCAGTCAGATGCTCCCTCTGCGCAGCCCGGAGTGGGCAGTGCGCAGAGCGATGGTTGGCAGTGTGCTGTCTTGTGTACTTTCTTAAGTGACAACTAAACTCTTCCACAGATGAGGACTTGTTTCTGTGTAAGGGAGGAATAAATCTTGATTGGTCCTAAAGAGTTCCTAGGAGAGAAACAGAAACCTTTCACACCAGAATGGCTGGTCTGTCTCGCTGTAACACATGTGCTCACAGGCTGATGCTGGGTACATTCCAAACTCAAGAAAGCTTACTTTTTTTTTTTTGCCAGAACCTTTCTGCGTTTACCGACTTTTTCTGTCACCAGATACATTGATGAGTTTATTTCATTGGCTCTGGTAAGTGTAGCCAAAGTAAACGTTATGTACTAAGTCAATGTTGCTGTTACACTGTTGATATTGAACTTCATTTGGGCTTAGGAAGTTTTTGAAGCTGGGCATTACTAGAAACCCCAGTAACACATTATTTATGTTTTCAGGACTGTAATTTAGGGTTTGAAGTTATGTGAATACGTGAAGCATGTCGCACAAATTTGGTCAGCCTGCGGTTCGCAGTATTAGCTAGAGCCTCCCGCAACTGTGGGTGTTCAAAAATTAATTCAAGGTGAGATAAAACTTGCTTTTAGGAAAATTGCATATGAAGAAATGCTGAACATCCATACACTTGTCGACGGGTTGCGAGGTCTAGGGGAATGCATTAAGGTGGCCAGGGAATCGATCACTAGGCCCATTGGAAACTGTCATCTAGAATCTTCACACTGATGATGGTTTTCCAGGCTTCGGAAGATTCGTGCCAGGAAGCAGTGATTTTCATAAGAGTTAGAGAAAGAAAAGAATTATTGAACAAAAATTCTTTGGTAACTTTTTTTTTTTCCTTTTTAAAAAGGATATCAGGGATATTGGTAACATCAAGAATGTTTTGTTGTGAATTGACTTGGAAACATGTTTGAGTGGGTTTTCAGCTTGTAAATAAACATTTTTTATATATATATTTTTTAAAGGAACTTCCTCCATACATGGTCTTAAAATATTTTTGTCTATGTCTATTTAAATATCTGGTTTTCTTCAATAAAAATCACTTCCCTTAAGTCAGGTTTCACTTCCTTGGAATATCTGATGTCATAAATTTGTTGGTTCTCCAATTGTCTATAGACTTTTGGCAGAACTCCAAATTCTAGTGTAGGAAAGCCTTAAAAAAACCCCCACCTTTCTTTGATTCTTGTAATATAGAGAAGAGAGAATGTACCTTGTCTATTCTCTCTGATTTTACTACTCTGCTACTCCTTTCCTGTTCTTGGAAGTTGAACCTAGAGTCAACAGGCTTGTGAAATGTTGCATGCTTTTTTTAAAGTTTGTGTGTCTGCAGTATGCTCTGTTTCACAAATGTGAAATTTAAAAACAAAATGCAGTAAAAATACAAGCTGTCAAGATATTACGTATACACCAGGAGGGTGCAGGAAAAATACTAACTGTTATTGTTTAGAGGCTGGGTGGAAATGCATGTTGATGTTTTGGCTGTTTGGCTAGAAAGCGGATAGTCTGTTTCAGTGACCAGAGGCAGAGAGTTTAAGTAGCATAAGTGCTTTTTCATAGATCTGGAGATACATATGCAAGCTTTGCCCTTGGTTCTCTAAAAGGTGCCACTGGTTAACTTATCTGAAAATAAATACTAAGTTGTCGGGCTGTGGAATGTGGCATTGTATTTTATGCAAAGTCCATGGGGCTGCTTCAGTTTGAGGTGGACTTTCTGACTTGCCACACTTGGTAGCAGCAGACCGTTAAACTATGAAGTTAACCCTTTTTCACAACACTGGCAGTTTCTGTGAAAGCAATCCTGGATAGAAAAATCTGAAATAACCATCATTTTCAGAGTCACATAGTAAAGCTTGCTTTTATTTTTTTTTTTTTTAAGTATGTATATGTTTGTACTCAAACTGATACACTTGGAATATTGACACACATGGTGCTACAGACTACGTTTCAAATCTCAATTCTTGCCTCAGAATAGGAGGCCTTTGAATCACAGAGGGCTAAAACAATATTCAGTATTAGTGTCTGAGTGGGTTAAACCATTTGTTTTGTGGCAGTGCTGTTAGTCCTCACAGTCACTAACCAAATGAAAGTTTCAGTGTGTTTTATTTTGATAACAAAATCAGGTCTGGTGGCAAAAATAATCTCGCATTAGAAATTTAATAGTTTTCTAAAATTAATTTTCAGAAATTGGAGGTTTGGTTTTGCTTTGAGTTGGCAAGGTGTGTACTCATGGTCCAGAATTAACAGCAGGCAACGAAGTGGTGGTTCTGTCAGCTACCACAAATCAGAGATCCTGCAAGGTTAAGGTTAAGGTCTGTTTGTATAATGCCTGAAGTACCAGTTAGTTCACGTGCAAGGTTGACCAATCTGTTTTACAATCTATCAGATTTACGTGGGTAAATCTTTATATCTCAACCTTTGGTGGAAATAAATTCAGGAATGTGGTTCCATTTACATATGTTAAAGTTGCAGAGTGAGGCCCTCATATGCAAATGCTTGTGGATATGTAGTTACCAAAATAATTGAATTTACATAGTGGTTTCAGAAGATTAAAGAAACAAATAGTGATGCTGATGTGTCAAAAAAAAAAAAAGCTTCCTTTGGGAATTAGGATTGGAATTAGACTGTATCTCGCTAATAATTTTGTTTGGGGGGCGTGCACATTGTTTATTTGTTTTGGTTTTGGCAGTTTTAGGTAACCAAAGTTTAATTGCTAGCATGCTACAGAATATGACTTCTGGTTAAATTGTTTGCATGCAAATAGAGGACCCAGCCTGTCCTAAGGTACAGTCTTTGCTACTTCTACTTCAAGGCTTTGACTGTTTGGCCATGGGGGAAGAAAATGACCCAAATATTTTTCAGTTGCAATAAAAAGGGAAAAAAAGGGGGGGGCGGGGAGAGTTGGAGGGGAAGGGAGAAGCTGTGAGAACTTTGATTATTCACTTTCTTATCTTAGATACTCTTGACTTAAAATTGTGAATTAATTGAACTCAGGAGTAATTTTGTGTCTTTCGAGCTAAATCTACATATATAGAAATATTTTTTCTATTGACTTCAAAAAGAGTGTAAGAATGATGAGTACTGTAATTTTTTTCTTGATGCAAAGTATACTTAATGTAAATTTGCTACGTGGAGCTTGCTTCTGTTTCTTTTAAAATTGTTAAACACACATTTTTGATAATGTTGCATTAAATTTTCACTGTGAAACTGAATTGTAAAGGGTACTGTTCTGCTTCCAGAGAATCTTGCTATTATTTGTGATAGCTATTCTGATTTTTAGAATAGCTTTGTGAATTCTGTATCAAAATATCTGAAAGGAACTCTGTCAGAGATATTGGTATCTAGTTTTATGCTTGTGTAATGTACTCTGTGTTGCTGTAATGCTGAACAGTTTTGCTTCTCATGTTAGGTTGATAAATGATCCCCAGATTTTTGCTGCTTCACTTTTTCCTTTTTTTTTTTTAAACAGAAAATTTGAACAAGTGAGGTATAGTTCCTTGGGACAGGGAGGAGTGAGTTGAACTGATGTGATAGATTTACCTCTAAAAATAAAGTGCTTCTAAGAGATCATGAAGAATTGTGAATATTGCACATAAAATAGCTCTATAAATACACTTCTTTCCAGAAACTGACAGTTGATTTAGAAAGAAATGCCCTGTAATGGAAGAAAAAATGTGTAGCCAGTTTAATTTTTGTGCCTGTATGTGATGATATCTTTCTTCTTTCTATGAGTTTACTTGTAACAGGGGAGGAGGTGACAACCCTATGATTTCTAATTTCTTTTTTCATGAGACCCAAGTAATTGGTGTGTTCTCATTACCGTCTTTTGAAGTTTGTTTTTGGGGACCACCAAAGGTTTTGACTGAGGAGTCTAAACTTCTTTTCACAATATTCTTCTGAGGCTTTTGTTCCCGGATTTATCGGATCCAGAGGAGAAAGCAGAGGCTTTTGTTCATGCATTAATTTGGAACTGATGAACATTTGCAAGTGATGTGGAGTCTGTGAGGAGCCTGAACGTTTGGTCTCACTTTGAGTCATTCCTGTCCTCCCCTTGCTCCCAGGCACTATATATCCACTGTATTTAAAAAGGAAAAAAACCAAACAAACGAAACCCTAACAAACCAACAACGAAACCCTAACAAACCAACAACAAAACCCAAAAACCAAATCAAAACACCAAACAAGCAAAACAACAACAACAAACTGTAAGAGGGTTCAAAGTTGAGTTAGATGAGGCAAGTTCTAAGTTTGCATCAACTGGCAGCATGTGTGCAATAGCTTGTTTGGATAGTAGAGGCAGCTAAATAGTTCCGTGGAAGTCATGGGAGTGTTCGTGGTTTGTGTTGTCAGTTAACAAGAATTAATAAAAATATTAGCGCGTCTTTGGTTTTAGGACACTGTTGTTATGAGGCATTTGCTAATTTTCAGAGTTTCTGAAAGTCTTTTGTTGTCTGAATGCACAGAAGATATCTTCAATGAAGCAATGAAATATTTTAAAAATAAGCATAAGAACAGTTGTTATGCTTTTGTGTGGAATATGCAATAGCTGTCATTCTGTAGGATTGACCTGACATTTTAAGAGGCTCACAGTCCTGCTGTCAAGTGGGTTTGTGACAGATTTAATGAGGAAGACTTGTGCTTGTCAACAGCTACAGGAGTACTAGAAGCAGTTTGAAAATCGGAGGAGGTAGATGGTTTGGAGAATGTTGTAAAAAGTCTCTAGAAAATAAAATAACTGGTAACATTTGTAGTGCTTGAGGTTCTTGTGGTAACGATCTACTGAGCAGTGTCTGTTTTGTATTTTGTAAATAAGGTGCTCGAGAGATGGGTTTTGATATAATTGCATTATTTTATCTTCTAAGAATGAAAGGTGATATTTTGAAATGTGCTGTATTATTTTGAGTTGAGAAATCGATGTATGTGAAAATAGAATGCTAATAAGAGAACAATATAGAGCATACCTGATTTAAAAAACTGATTACAAATAATCCCCCAAAAGACTGCTTTCAGGTAGTGCAGTATGATGGATTTCTGTCAGTGATACGAATATTGCTATTGAGTGTTGTGTGTTGTCCAGCCAGCTGTGAGTTAGCTTGTGGTTTGTGTATACGCACATGGGCACAGGCACAGAGGAGAACTGGGTAAACAAGGGTAAATGTTGTTAGTAGAAACTCAAAGCTAAGTACAAAGTTGATGTGGTAGAAGGACGCACATAAAATGTTATTTAAAAATCATATTGGCTTCTGTATCCCCTTCCTGACTGGCTTCATGCTTCAAATTCTTTCCTCTGTTTTTGAAAAGCACTTTGATCGTTATACCTGTACTTTTTTCCACTTCACCTACCTTTCAGTATTCCCGTGTTTTGGGTTTTTTTCCCATCTTGTGATCTGTCTTTACATTTACTGCTCTTGGCTTATTCCTTCTCCCCAGATCCCCAGTTATTTCCTTCCCAACCCAAAGAAATTAAGGACCTGTACGTTAACTATGTGTGAGTCTTCATGTTAAGTGTCTCGTCTTTTTGGACTGCTGGTTCTTGGGGGCACCGGCTAGCTCCTTACAGTGCCCTGGGGAGCACTGTCCTGAGGATGTGTATTAGAAATAATTTATGTTTGACAAAGTATTCTATTCTGTAAAATGAAATCTGCAGAAGAAAGGAGTCTCTGGTGACAGCTGCGAGAGGAAAGGAAAGCAGCAGTGACAGATGAGGTCCAGGCTGGGAAATGAGCAGACTGCCCTGGTGAAGTCCAGTGGTCTGGGACTAGAGGGACATGGGGGAGGCGTGGGGCCTGCTGTGGTAGGAGCTGTGATGCTGGGAGGCTTGCTTTTCAATACTCTGTGTTTCAGTGCTCCAAGAGGGCTCATGATATTGTTTGTTCTCTGCTGGTGTTGGGATGTTGATTCATTTTTTTCACATCCCTTTTGGACTTAAGTGGGTGTTGCTAAGCGGGGCAAGGCCTTTGGGATTCTCCATTGTGTATGGTGATCTGAAAATCAAGTAACAAGTCATAGGACAAAGAGGAAATGGCCTCAAGTTGTTCTGTGGAGGTTTAGATTGCATGTTAGGAACAATTTCTTCATGGAGAAGTTTGTCAGACATTGCAACAGGCTGCCAGGGAGGTGGTGGAGTCACCATCCCAGAAGGTGTTTAAAAGACACGTAGATGTGGTGCTTAGTGATCGACTTCGCAGTGTAAGGTTAACAGATGGAACTGAAGATCTTGTAGGTCTTTTCTAACCTAAGTGATTCTATGATTTTATTCTTTCAATTTTCTTATGTCAGGTTTGAATGGGAGTTTCATGCGAGTCTTATGTGCACCATGACATTAGGATTGAGATAATATCAGGAGGTGAAGAATGCTTGTCTGCATCTGCTGAAGTATTTTAAATTATGTACTAACAGTAATAATTTAAGTGTGAAGAGGTGTGTCTATGTGTGCAGAGAGGAGCTGTCTTGTTTTTCTTTTAATGGGAGGACTGTATTTGGGAATCTGTGATAAATGCTGACTGGAAAGTGACTAGTAGTAGTTGCTGAACCCTCTGGAGTGAAGAAAAGCATCGTTAGTCTGGCAGATTGTCAGCAGCAAATGGTACATTAATTTTTGGCACAGAACTCTTGCTAGCAAAAAAAGAGGCTTTCCTTTCTGTTGTTAATAATAAAAGTGAGGAGGGACTGATTATCTGCTCTCAGCAGGCTGATGTTGTTCAGCTTCTTTTCAATATCCACGTAAAACAAACTCAATGCTTTTGACAAAAGCACTTTTATATTTTATTAAAAATAAAAACATACTTTCTGATATCCTAATGATCTGCGTCCGTCTACATAACCAACTTTTCTGTAATAATTTATTATGATTACTAACTCTATATAATCTATTGCAAAATTTCAGATGTTATTTAAAGATTAAGATATACCAGTTTTAAGATGTGTATTAAACTGTATGGAATATGGTGAATCTTCATCCTAGGCCAGTTTTACTTCCCTAGCACTTCAGAAGCACTGTTTTACATCTACTACGAGTGGTAGTAATATAAGGAAGTCCTATTTTTTTTATTAAAAATGTTTATTTACAGTTGAAGTAGGTAATATCTAGCTATGCTGAAATTTTTAGTGAGTTCAGCATGCTGATTGCAAGTTATTTTTTCCCTGAGCAATAATAAAGCATTTTTCTTTAATGAATTGTTGCTTTAAGTGTTAGGGTACTATTTTTTAATACCCAATGTGATTCTGCCTAAGCTCTTAGAGTTCAGCTAGCATAAATACATAAAAATTGTTTATTTTTATACGGCAGTCTGTTTTGATAACAACAGTAATTTCTACTTCCTTTGGGTGCTGTAAATAAATCTGATGTATGAAGAGCTACAGTGATTAAGAATAGCAGGAAAGTACTGCATGAAAAAGAAAGGTTACTTAGTAGGAATTGAATTCTTCAGCAAGAACAAGATTTGCAAGACTATGAAGATGTAACTTAAGAAGTTAGAAGTAATGTTAAGACCACAATCAAGTCTTTTCCTCATCAGTTCTCTTCTGAATTTGTAGTAGTTTCATCAATATTTGCAGCAGCAAAAATGACGAAAGTCCTTATCTATTTCCACTTTTAAAATTAAGAACTTTTCACTCTCAATTTTTTCCTTTACTCCGTTCTGTTTGACTTGAAAGCTTCAACATTCATTCACTTGGGTGAGAAATACTGTGGATAATGCACTGGCTAGGGATTTGTAATAATTAGATTCTGTTTCCAAGTCTGTTTTCATCTGTGCAGTGAGGATGAGGTGGTTACTTTTTTCTTTCTTTGTTTTCTTTGCTTGGTAAACTTTTCTTGTGTTTATGTCCTTGAACATACATAATGTCAACTGTCTTGGACCTTGAAGTATGTGAGATGCTACTTCAGGATAAATGAAAACACTTAAAAAATACTTTGTAGCAGCTTTGGGAGTTGAAATGGATAGCAAATAGGTTTTATGTGCTTTATATTAGGATAGAGAGAAAGTAAATGTATTTTTAAGTGGTCCCATTTAAAAAAAAATCCATTTGGGTGGCCACATATGATCATCCCAGCTTCTGTGCAGCCTTACTTTGCCTAGTATCTGCAAGAATGCTTTTGTTGAAAGAAAATCTCCTTTATTGTATTAAAAAAAGGAGAAATTATGAAAAAAAAGTAGGTAGAAGCACTGTAGTAGAACAGCTAAGGTATTTTTAAAGCATCATATTAAAAGATAAAAAAGTTAGAATCTTTAGTGTATTGTTGTCATGGGAATAAAAATTTGAGTGATTAACCCCCTTCTATTTATAGCTGTTTTCTCTGAGTTAATGTTCTCGTTCCAGTTAACTTCTAGGTAAATTTTATGAGAAGGCAAAGCAATTCTTGCCTTAGTGTGTCACCGCAGCCAGTCATTTCGGTGTCCTCAAGTTACTTTCTTTTTCACGTGAATTTCACAAGTCATATTGCTGTATTTTCAGATTTATTTGTACTTCGATAGCTTGTCAACTTTTATTGCATGCAACTACAGAATTTAAAGAGGCCTTCAGCATTTGTTGGTTTCTTTTGTCTTCCCATCACTACTTGCCGATTTTTAAAGTAGTGGTATATCACTGGTTAAGACTGATCTTCTGGGGTTATTGGCTCAAGAGAATGAGAGCTGCAGGCTGTGTGTGCTATACTGATAAAGCCGGAAAGGGCCAAATACCAATTATTATGAAAATTTTCCACCCACTTGATGCCCAAAGTTGCTGCTTCTTTGTTAATTTAATTGGGGCTTGTTGGCCAGGAAAGTAGCATGCTACTTTTACTGTGCTTTTTAACTCTATTTGTGGAGTAATGAAGGGTTTCTATCTGTTTAATTACAGTTTTCTCGAAAAACAGACAGTGTGGTTGATTAGACCACTTATATAAGAAGGAGTCTTCAGAAACAGCAGCATTCCTGAAAATTTCAGCTCAAGCTTCTACATTTTGGTGATTAACAGACACAGTTAATCTGTAGAAAGATTTCTTAGGGTGCAGTGGCAAATTAAATGGTATGGTGTTTAATTTTCTATTGTACTGTGATGTACTTTTTTTCCCCCTGTGATTTACTTGTGAGAAGTAAAATAGGATTGTAAAGGGGCTTTGTTTTCTTTCTGACTTATCATGGGAGAGAATTTGAAAGAAGTTAAGGCAAATATTTTTCAAGTCTTTCCTCAAGACTTGTACCCATTGGTAAACCACACTTACACTGTCAAGTGTGATGATGAGAAATTTTTATCATGGTCAAACCACTATTGTTTGTGTGAAAACTGAAAAGCATTTGCTTTCAATTTGCAATAGTCAGTTTTTTATTTCTGATTTCATGGCACATTTGAAGAATTGCTTTCTTAAGTGCAAATGCTGCTGCTCCAGCGCTCTCATATGTGCCCAGGTGTATATAGCTTGTATACCACTACCACTGCTACTGTTGTTTGGAGTTTCTTTCCACCTTGCTGTTCATGGCTCATCTCAGTGTGAGGACTAGCTTTGCAATTTGATTATCTTGAATACAGAATTATTCTTAATCTGGTTAGAGCAGTTCTATTCACCACAGCATCTCTGATACTAAGGGTCAGAAGTCATTCACCTGTGTTAGAGATCTGCCAGGCAGCCTGCTCTCTTCATGGAAGCAGCTTATTCCCCAAGTATTTCGGTGCTCTGCTAGTGCTGCTGTCACACAGGGTCATAGTTGTTGCTTCTCTTGGTGTGAAATTCACTGAGGGGAATACACATGGCCATCACTGAAAAAGGGTACTTAGGGCAAGTTATAGCTCTGTTGATTCTCAGAATATTGAAGTAAATTTCTTACTGCAGTGTTCCCTGATGGCGTGCAAAGCTTTTACTTCTGTCAGAAATAAGGCTATAGGAAAGATAGTTCTTTACTGTAACCTTCTAATTAATGAAGGGAGCTGAAAGATGCCGTATATTCTGAATGACTATGCCGAGCATTGCAGCTGATGAAAATTGAGGGTTTGGGGTGTGGTTGGTTTGGTTTTTTTTTACATCAAGTGCTCTGTAATTTTAGGTGGTATGTCTAAAAGCGGTGTAAAACATCTGACTACTACTCAAATCTGACTTTTAGATCCAAATCCAGACATAGATTGTTGATTTGATGAGAAGAGGGTTGTTATCTTTTTTTAAATTTCCCCCCCCCATCCTCTTTAAACCAAGCACTCCCCTGCTTCTGTCCCAGGAGTTCTACAAATTTAAGGTTCTTAAATTATGTAATATTATGAGTTGTCATGCTGAAATGATGCTTTTTTTTCCTTCTTCTCCTGAAAAAAAAACCCAATCCTCAAAACACCCACCCAAAACTCAAGCAGTCTTCCATGAGTAGAGCCTGGTAGCCGCGTGCTTGTTGAGTTATTCTTCCTATTATTGATATGTAGTAACTGTCATAAAGAAACCTAAGTAAGTTGTTTAATACGGAGGGGAATTTTAAAAAAATATGTTGATGATGCTAGGAATTATTTATCAGCTCTAAGAAGACAGAAGCTTTGGTAGACACACACTTTTTTGTTTTTAAATAATGGGTGTACCACATGAATGAGAAGATTATAGAACTTTTATGTAAAGAGACATTAAGGGAGACAGTCTACCAATATATATTGCATTGCAGCTTTTATGATATTAATGAAAAAATATTTAATGGAAAGGGTAAAATAATCTTGCTATAAATATAATATTAATGCAAAAGATCATATTAGAACCTGGGAACTTCATTGTTTAATTTTATGTAGAAAATTTGGTCTCAAAATCACTTGCAGACACATTCTATATTTCAAACTGTGCATGGATTGCCATTGTACTGCCAATCTGAAATTCATGCATAAGGGCTAGAAGGAATAGGGGTATCGTAAAGCTTCTGTCATTTCAATGTTTCAGAGGAAGTGCAAGAATTAAACCCAACCCCCGAATTTGTATTCAGGCTTGCTATTAGTTTTCTGCTGAGTTTTGCCTGTTTTTCCCCACCCCTTTAAATGCATATCAGGTTTGCTGTTGAGCAGCTAATACGAGCAGGAGGGTGGCTGTCCTTGCTTTCTTCAAACTCTGCTCATCTTGCTTCCACATTTCGCTAGTGATGCTTTCCGTCTCTGTTCTGAAACACAGTTGAGGTTCTTGCAGGGTTTCCATATGCACACTGAGAATCTGAATTTGCACATTCTGGCATATAGCATGCAAGTCTTTTGATAATACCCTGAGTTTTCAGCACTGGAGTATGAGGCAGTAGAAGTCTCACTACATGACAGAGGAGAGAGTAAGAGCAACTGAAAATGCGAAGTGTTTCATTACCTAAAAAGCTTAATAGATTTGCTGTTGAGTGTGGTGTATAGCTGAAGGTAAACTCTGTTTGTTAGATGCTTGAATTTTTCTTTCATCACAAGAAATATTGTTAATATTGTTTATAATTGTTATACTTTATAATATTTATATTTTACAAATATATACTTTTAATATATTTATATACTTTATAATATTTATAATACTATATTTAGTATTTACTATATTTATTGTATTTTACTGGTGATGAAGTAGTGTTGATATTTATCCACCCTTTGGAGTTTGTTTTAATCATAAAGAACACAGACTTGGGTATCTGGGGCGTAGTGGGAAGTAGCTTCACAAAAGGGCTCATAACAGTTACTGAAAAAATTGTTTAGTCTTGCTTAACTCTACTAATGTGTTCTCATTTACATAAAATTAAATAAGCACACAACAAAAAGCAGAATTTGGGAACTAAGTAGAAGTAGATGTGCATAGTTTCACCATATTTGGCATTTAACGGTGTGACTGGGAAGTGAAACATCAGCATATGAAAGCAGTGAAGAAAACACACTACACAGAAGAGTTAACAAGAAACAGAAGTAATGAGTAGTCCTATTAATAATGTTTCAAGTAACTAAATAATTGTGATAAGATCTTTGGAGAGACAAGATGAAGACTCAGTACTTTATTTCTCTGTTTAAAATGCAAGTAAATATTTATTAATTTAGTACCTTTTGGGTGCCATCAGTAGGGGGTTTTGCAGTGTTTTTATATCTATGACACACTGGTGAGTAGAAAATGCATCAACAATAAGGGCCGTATTTAGGTATCCTGAATTGTGAGGAAATGTCTAGTCAGCGAGAGCTATGCACCTTAAGTCTTTCAGAGTTTAAGCCAATCAGAGGGAAATCATGGAGAAGAACTAAATAAACTTCAGAATGTCTGAAAAATGGCTATGAGCTTGTTAAATGAATATATGATTTCTTTATAAAAAAATGGCGTGGAGGTAGTTTTGTTCCCTAACAAGTCCTTGTGTTCTGTGTTATACCCAATAATTAACTTATCTTCAAAAGCAGGTTTTAAAACAAAAGTAGGAGGCATAATCGTGGTGTGACATATGACTGAAAAAGCCAGGGTTTCACTGGCATCTCATTGGTACAAGAATTGCTGTGCTGCTGGCAATTAATGCCCCCTTCTTTTAGACTTCTGTTTTCAAATACTGCTTTAGATGTAATGAAAATCCATGCAGAACCTTTTTTAAAATTATCGCTTGCAATCTCTATTAGTATTCTGAAGGATTAATTTTAGTAGTATGATTGCAGACCAGTTGACTGGCAGTTCATTAGCTTTTGCAGACATCTCTGTAGATGTTACAAGGGCTTGTACAGAGTG
This sequence comes from Pampusana beccarii, assembly GCA_013399365.1. Lineage (NCBI taxonomy): Eukaryota > Metazoa > Chordata > Aves > Columbiformes > Columbidae > Pampusana > Pampusana beccarii. Next base: position 462,002 of record VWYH01006637.1, on the reverse strand, counting down.
GTGGATTTGTTTGCACCTGCTTGAACTACTGCTCAGTGGTTAGCTCAAGTTAGCTCAAGTTAGCTCAGCCTCACGCCTTTGAGCTTCATACTCTGTGTGTGTCTACATGTGTGTACGCATATAGTTATGGATTTCTTGGAAGAGGAGCACTGCTCTGTGACCATGGCTTCTAATTCTTCACTTGTGTAAGCCAGATTTAGAAAAGCTGCTGCACTGGCCTGGAGGTGTAAGTGATCTGTGGGCTCTGGGAGGAGATGGGGAACTTACATCTTCACTTGGCTGAGTGTGTTCAATCTGAACTATTCCTCTTTTTGTCACCAGCTTTGGAGCTACTGAACCAATGTGGTAATCACTTGTGGCCTAAACTGGATTGGAGCTGGAAACGAGCTGGAAAGCATTACTCATTTGACTCTGTGTTTATGCATCAATATAAAGCAAACATAAGCACTTGTTCATGAGTCATCTGAAATCATAAAAACACTGCTGTTCTTATAAAATGGTCACACGCAGCCTAGAACTTTGTGCTTTTGAACTAGAGAATGCTCTCAGATCTAGTACATTCTTCAGGCCAGAATCTCTCCTAGGATGTTTTGGTATTCTGCAGCTGTTGTTTTAAGTTATTGGCACTGGCAGCCAGCCCTATGTAATACTGAGCACATTTGTAGGGTCTCCCACTTACACAGATTTTGCTAATGTTGATTTCAGTGTATTCACATCACAGAATGACTGGTTGCCTAGCAGAATGAGAGCGGAAAAAATTGTGATCTACTATAGTATTTTTTGTTTGTTAAGCTTCAGTATCAGTGATGTGTTCCTGTCTGTTTTGCCCATGAGCATTTCTTTTGAAGGTGGCAGAGCAGAAGAAAAACAGTTGAATCATTGTGAGACAATAAAAACAAGCGAGGTTTTTGTTTGTCGATCCTAAATTGTGCAGGTGATCTCTTGCCATCTGGAACCATCTGTCCTTTGCTCTTTTAGTTGAAGGTCCTTCATTTTCCAGTGCCAGTAAGAATCCTAAGCCTTTTGCTCTTTTATTGACTGTATTGTGAAGACAAAAGCTTGTAATTTGCCTCACAACTTCAATCATATTGACTTCTAAACTAGAGGGAGTAGGAGGATTACTGGGTGTCTTAACTCTGAACACCATCAGGAGAGATCACTATGAAAGAGGGATCCTCTCCCCCTCCCCAAATTAAATTTAAATGTCAGTAACTGATACTCTATTAGAAATCAGTATTTTCAAAATCAAGAGTTGATGAAAGCTTGCAAGATCTTTTTAGTATTGTCTTACAGTTCTAAGCTGAAAGGAATTCAGCAGTGTGTGTAACCAGGCAAAAAAAAAAGAAAAAAATAATAGAATCATTTCAGTTGGAGGAGACCCTCAGGATCACTGAGTCCAGCCATCACCTAACTCTAGCACTAAACCGTGTCCCCGAGAACCTCGTCTAAATGCCTTTTAAGCACCTCCAGGGATGGTGACTCCACCGCTGCCCTGGGCAGCCTGTTCCAATGCCTGACAACCCTTTCCGTGAAGAATTTTTTCCTAATATCCAATCTAAACCTCCCCTAGCCCAATTTATTGTAAAGCATATTAGTATGTGCTTGTGTGAGTATAAGTTTCTCTTAAATAAGCCTGTTGGGCACTGAAGGGGAGTTCACAGAGGTTCGCTCTGGGCAGAGTGAACTTTGCTTCTCTGGAGGGTGATTCATAGCAGTTGAGTACAGAGCTCCTGCTCTGAATCATCCACTGGATAAATGTAATTATGGTATTGAGTTCTTCTTAATGAAGACACGTAACTGTATTTAGCTTCAAATCATGTTTTGAACTGTTACCCATTTAAATTAAACACTGACCCACATTTTTTAGTTATTCATGAAAATTCTTTGTGGTATTTCTTCATTTTAAGAGAGGAAAAAGAAAGCCTGTAAACTGATAGATCTCTTTTTGCAACTCATTTGGCTTAGAGTTTGGTATTTTGCAGTTTCTGTCTCTGCTTGTGTGGTGGTTGTTTTTGTGCGGTGGGTTGTTTGTTTTTGTTGGTGTTTGGTGTTGTTTTTTTTTTTTGTTTGGTGGTTTTTTTTTTTTTTTCTGTGGGTATTATTATGTGATGAGAGCTTGTAGCTGTATGCCTGTTTTGTTTTGGTGAAAAATATTTTGTATGAGATAGATTGGTTTCATAGAACAATTGTGTTCTGCGTTTTAATGTGTCACATTTCAGAAAAGGTTGAGGTTTTTTTTTTTTAAAGGATACTGCTGGTTTTTGACCAGCCACCAACACCTGTGAAAGTAGAACACAAGGAAGAACAATGCTGTGTGTGTAACAGTATGCTGCCCATATCAATGAAATATTTTGTTTCTTGATATTAGTGCAGAAATAAGTGCCACCTTTAAAAGGTCAAAACTGGTGTCTGCTGCTGAAGTGACCATGGGCACTGCTTAATTAGGATGGTGCTTCTGTACAGTTCTGCTGTTTGGATCAGTCTCTGTGTAGTGCTGTGCAATATATAAGAAATAATTTTTTTCAGATTCAGGCTTTAATTTGCATTTTCAGCATTTGCACTAAGATGTGTGGTATGTGGAAGTTGGAAGCTGCTGTGATTTAGCCAAACATGCGCTGCTGCATGTTCTTTTTCTCACTGTTTTAATTCCTGAACTTGGGTTGTAATGGCTTAATTACTGATAGCGAAAGTTCTTGAAGAATTTTGTACCTATTATTGTTGAAACTTAGGGCTGATGAAGGAAGGAAAAGAATGTTTCTTTATATTTCTCAGTATTTTTTTCATTTGAAGATATTTAGTGTATTTACTGATGGTTAATCCTCTCGTCTCAGAGTTGATGAAATACTGAGTTTCTTTGTTGCTGAGTGCATGCTACAGCAGCTAATTCAGCTTGACGTTCACTTGTCCAGTCTTCAGTGCTATTGAGAGCATGAAATGCACGAGACAGCTTTGAGATAGCTAAAGATGTGAACCAAAAGCTATAAAATACCCTGGCTCTATGTTTCTCTATGTATCGCTGTCCAAAACATCTGCTAGTGCTCTCAGCGCTTGTCCTGATGTCTTCCTCAGAGCATTCTTCCGGAGTCGGAGATTTATTTGCAGAGAAGAAGATACTCAATAAACTGCTATATCATGTCATTCAACCCACTCGGAGTTCCTTATCCTAAAGCAAACCCGGAGTATCCTCCGTAACAAACGGTTTCTTTGTGTGCTCTGGCTGAATTCACAGAGAAGTCTGTCTGCTGAGTCTAGAAATTGTTATAGAGTAGAAGACTGTAGGGCTACAATTAGTCCAGTAATTTCTATGTGGCATCTTACATTGCTTATGAATTTTTTTTTCTCTCTCTTTTGTGAGCAGCCTACTTCCCTGGCTTGTAATTGTTTCTGTTTTTTATATATATATATATATATATCAGATGCCACACAGGAGTTCCAGGCAAAAGTGTCATTTACATTTTCCCTCTTCCATTGTGGCCCATTTTTTTTGCTCATACATTCATAAGTGTTTCTGTGAACATAAAGACATATAGAGGGCAGCTATAAAACTGTAGAAAGTTTTACTGTACTGTCACAGGCATTCTGATAACCACCACATAATTTCATGGTTCCTGAATTGGTGAGATTGCTAATGTTTTTTCTAAACCAGTTATGATTCACATGAGAGAGTTATCTATGTAGTAAAGGTGTAATGAAAGGATTCACAAAATTGTTACTTTGCAAAATACAACTTCTTGTGTAGAAGTTGCAAGCTGAAACAAAATAGGATTTCTGTGAGATCCCTGGTGGTATTTTCTGTAGAAGTGGTGCAGGTGTGGACTCAAGGGCAGGTGCCGAAAGTGGTTTGGCATTGTGTTTTTGGCTGAGCTCACAGTCAACAGAGGCATATGAAGGAGGTCCTGCTGGTGACATCCAGGTGACAGTTCTATTTTTCCTATGTTCCCCACAGAGATGCAGTGGGGAAAAAGATATGTGCTCATTGTGGAGTCCAGCTTGTGTTCACTGCCTGAGGCAGTTGCTGCAAGTCTTTCTGATCTTCGCTCTGTTCCTAGAGATTACGCTTGCAGGTTTCTTATGTTGTTGGAGTTCTCACTAGCTGTTTATAGTAGTTAGAAAGCCAGCAGAGTTTGTACCTTTGTCTGTTAGGTAATATAGTTACTAGCATTTGAAAAATTTTCCGCTCATGCTTTAAAGGTAGAAAGTGTACTGTCGTATGAAAGGTTGACCATGACCTGATCTGCAGTTACACTGATAACCATCTCTGTAACCTCTGTGCCGCTGTTCTGAAAAATGAGAAAGGTTGGTTAGCTAGAAAAATAAAGCTGCACACTGTCATCCTGTGATGAAGGATTTGTTTCTAATGCTTATAGTAGTGAGTAGTTGGTCTGCATATATCAGAAATGTGTTAGGGTCTGAAGAGCTAGCCATTCCCCTAGCTGTGCTGTGTACGGTTGGTTGCAGAAGGCCAACAGGAAGCCTATTGTCAATGTCATGTCTGAATTGCAGTGGAGATGCAAACTGCTGTGAGAACAGAGGGGAAAAACAACAGATCTGTAGGGAACATTTTGGCTGTTCCTGCTGTAGGCTCATAGGTTTTAATCATGAGAGATTCCTGGACAAGTTCATAGCTTTATGCACCACAAGTCTGTTTTGAAAAGGTTGTGCATAGAGCAGTAGCTTATTTTTTTCAGACTTATGCAGATGGGGCAGCAACTATTCTCTCAAAACCACTGAAGAACTCTTAAGTTGCTTCACTGTGCTCAACATGCTGATCTCTAGAGAGGTTTTGCTCTGTGTGGGAGAGGGAATAACAGCCCTTGTTATGATCTCTGCTGCGTTGAGTTCCTACAAGCAAGTGTGGACTACCTGGTGTGCTGTAGGAGAAGAATTGTTTATGGCAGGAGGAGCATAGTTACATGCTTGTGTTTCGTGGCTTGGCCTATAAACCTGTAGATAATATCAGTACAAACTGATAGCACTGCTTTGTTCTCAAGGGAGTTTTTATTTATTTATTTACTTTTAAAATAATTTCACTTTGCTGAGAGCCTGTTTTGCGAGGTAGAGCTAAATGGAGATGATGTCTTTGCTCTGTGGAGATCTTTTGTCCTGTACATCTGCAGGATGTTGGCAAGAGGAGACTCGAACCTTTCTCCTGCCGTTTCACGAGTTGAAATATGAATAGGATGGTGGGGTCACTTGTGCTATCAACCCAAATTCTCCATGATAGAACTACAGATATTACACTCTTTAAAAAACAAACAAACACCACCAAACAAACCCAAACAAAACAACAAACAACAAAATCAGCTTATAGCCAAGTGTAAAAGAGAATATGTGGTTAGGAGAGTGAAGCCACTGTCCCTTTTTTTGTCTTTACTTGCAATGGACATCAGTTGATCTGACCCAAACTGAGTGTACAAAAATTTAAAAATACTTGTAGCAGCTGAGAAATGTTTTTGGCTATGTAATTTGTTATTATGATACCTGTGTTGTCAAAATAAATGACATCTTCTACATATATTTTTCCTTTCCCTTTTTTTCTTTCTGGTAACCTAACGTTTGAGGATTTGACATTCATTTAAGTGTTGGATTGTGTGATGTGAATATGGTACTGTAGTATTTGATGACAATTAAAGTCTGTGGTCAGACATTCCTGCACAAAAAGTTTATGGAGCTATTAAACCAACTATAAGTTGCTGATTTGCTCATTTGTTTTCTCATTTGTTTTGCTTTTTTTAGGTCTCATTTAGGTCGTCTGGTGGAACTTTACGAGAAAACAAGGGTAATGATAAGAAAATGATATTTAATGAAAGTATCTTCACTACACAGTCAGAGTGAAACAGGAACAGGTTCTGTGGAGTAAGTATTTTATAGTGTGGTGTGGTGGTGGTTTGTTTTTTTTTTTTTTGTTCCTTGTAAAGTCAGTAGCGTGATTATTAGGCTATTATTGTATTTAACCTTGTTGTAGTTGCAATAAAAAATACCAGTGGTTTCATACTCATTTCAGTTGATTGGCTGGTAATGTCCACTCTTTTGGACTGTCATTGAGGTATCTCCCATCTTGGAAGCAATTGTATCTTATGAAATTTAGATGTTTCAGATTTGTCTCGTCTCCTGTGTATTCTGGATATGGTTTTGAGCAGGAAGTGGCTCAGTATTCATGTAATTACGTGTAACCCCCAATTTGCTGGCAAAAGTTAAAGGCTGCCTGTATCTTCCAGGGAATTTGAAAAGGTAATTGGGTTTTTGGCTTAACTTTCTACTCCTGGCACTTACTGTATGACACTGATATTTTTGTTGTCAGTATTTTAATATTTGTCTTGTATTGCAGTTCCATCATCCATCAAACTAGCCTAAGTCTTCAGTTTGTCTCAAATGCATCTTTTCTGCATGGTAGTTAACTTCTAGCTTTTGTGAATCCTAGGCTGAGATGTGTGTCTCATTTATGATATAAGAAGCTTAGCTACCTAGGTTAGGGACTGTGGGTTGCATCATTTGGTACTAGATACCTAAATATTTATATACTGATACAGTATAATTCTTCATTTCTGTGTGCTTCACTTGATTCAGATGGGAAATGTAATAATTTTTCTGTCACCTTGTTTGCATCAAATTGTAAGATGTTTAAACATTCTTGTAGAGGTTAGAAACTGGGAAAAATCATAATTTCCTGTCTGGTGCAGATTTTACTCATGCTATGTGATATGTGAATGTAATTCCACTGGAGTCATTGAAAATACACTTCAATACATAGTTAGGAATGAAAAAAATTTGGCCATAAGAACTGAAAGGGGGTGGAAAATGGTTTTAGTTTACAACAAGTGTATTTTGACATATTGCTTTATTGCCGAGAGGAAATGACTCTTAGCTGCTTCTTCAAAAAGGGATGTGTACATGGCATCATAATTAAACTAGAAAAATGTCTGTGAAACCTAGTCAGACAAGCTGAACTTTTCCTACTTGGTATGTTTTCCCAAGTGTTTTTAACTGGTGGAATAACACGTGGATTGATAATTTTCTTTTTTTTTTTTTTTAAAGGTAGGAAGCAAATTGTTATAAAATATGTATTTAAAGAGGCTAATGTGTGTGTTAGTTCCCTTTCTGAAACAAATGTTTACTTGAAACAAATGCTACAGCTTTAAGTCAGCACATGCAAATTTGTATCAGTTCCTGATCTAGGACATATGTCAAGTGGCTGGTAAACATGCTTGCAAAACATTCTTACAGCACCTGATACTTGAATTCTGACTTGAGGTTTTTAGAAACTGTGTTGTATGAAGTGGTTTGTCTTTTACTAACTTACTGTTAATAGACAACACAGTAGAAATACAGGTACCTGTCACAATGTCCAAATAAAATAATACCTATTTGCTGCTTACACACTTATTTCGACAAGTTAATTCTTGACTCCAGTAATCAAGTTACTGAAACAGATTGGTAATAAATTTGAAACTAAGCTTTCCGAACAAATGAACTGGCTATATAGTTTCCACCCATGGAGAATTTCAAAATTATCTGTACAAACCCCTAAGCAACATGCTTTAACATCAATGTTGAAACCAGTCTTGGGACCAGATGACTCCCAGATGTCCCTTCCAACCTAAATTATTCTGATTTTTAGATAATCTTAATTATTTTTTGGTCCTTGTGTTGAATGGCCAGAACTACTTTTGGCTTTATTACCATTAACTTCATGACCCAAGTCTTGATTGTGTGCGATTTTTAGGATTTTTCTATTCTACCTAATGGCATTATATTTCAAATCGTCTTCAGAAATAAGTGTAATGAAAAAGATGGATACATCTAAATATTTACATTAGACTGGAATTGTTGGATTTCTTTCAATACTTGTTCATCACTAAACAGTCCTGTTCATGTAATAAACAGCTGTGAACAGCCACCTCTGGATCTGTGTAGTGGGTGACAAACTGGTGTTGGAAGAAAACTAACTGCACATCTTGGTGCAGATCAGAAATCCAGACTAGATTGCTCAGTGTAAGAAGCTTACCCAATCGGGAAGAATATCAAGCCTGATGAAGCATGTAATTTTTTTTCTTTTTTTCCCCCCCTGCCTTAAAGAGCATCTTTCTAACTTTTAATACCCATGACATCTCTGTATATGAGACTTAAGCACAGTCTCTATGTGATAGCTCTGTGATTTGGTGTATGTGCCTTCTGTTTAGGAGAAAAAATCACTCCTAATTAATTCTCCGCTGTTTTAAATTATTTCACTATTTTACCTCTCTGTCTAGATGCATGCAATCTGTCTGCTGGAGAATAACCCTCTCTCCTAAAGGTTTTGATTGAAATACGAGAAATAATTGAAAAGTGAATCTTTTAGTCCCTGTGTGAAGAGGTATCTATATATAAGAAAACCTCGGTTTCTGGTCTTAATTCTTTATGGTAGAAAGTAATCTAGCTCATAATTTAGAGATGTAACATTTTAATAGCTGAAGGGAACAGTCGTCTGCTGGTGAAATGTGATGGTCTAGGTCCATTTGTACAATTCAAAAGAGATTGAATATTAACCATTTATATATTCCAATGTCTTGCAAGTGGAATGTTTACTCCTCCTTTCCTCCCTATTTACAGTGGAACAATTAATTACTCTGTATGGCAGAACAGGCTAGAAAACACCAGAGAGCAGAATTAGTATTGATTTACTACTTCCTAGTTTTGTTGTTAGACTGTTAAGACTTTTTCTACAACTCTTGTATAGCAATGAGTGAATGGGGTCCTTGGAGTTTACTTACTACAATAAATTAATAAAATCCCAACTCTCAAGTTTTTAATGCATATTTTCTGATTCGTGACACGTGCATTATGTAGTCTGTTGAATAATAGCTTGGGTTGTTATAAAGCCAGACCTTTAGGCTCTAGTTTTATCTACAATTTTTAAAATGAGCTTAAGAACTGTAGAGTAGCAAGCCAGCCCTGGGGCAGGAAGAAACCATCCCTTTACCTCTGCCACTCATCTTGCTTCTGTTTACATCTCCACTTTGCTGGCACAAGGAGTTATTTGTAAGAGTAAGCTTCGTAAGAAACTGTCTGACTCACCTGTGTTAAAATGACATCTTTGTTATGAGTTAAAGTTAAGCTCTTTCTCCTGCTTTCCCCTTCAGTCTGACTGTTCAGTCCTTTCTTCCCTTGTGCCAGCTCCGTTCACTTTTTTTGTTAAGCTTGGTTTTTATTTTATTATATATATACATTTAATATCCATGTGAGCATCCCATCATTTAAATGTTTAGTAGAATCTTTTTTTTTTTTTAATAACAGAATTCAGCATATCCTAACATTTCATGCTAGCCTTCCCCTACTACGTAAAATATCCACAGTGATCTGGATTATCAAAAGCAAATTATTGAGATTGTGAACTAACTTCTAACTTCAGGTCTAATCTTCTGCCAAATCTCTAGTCTTGTTTTACTATCCTGGAGCATGCTATGCAGAATGGATTGCTCTCCATGTTGGGTCCCACGCTGCCTGCTGCTATTTAAAACTTACTAAAAGTCTCTAAGAGAGCTGTTTACAGATTTTTCTAAAGGTGAATGTATTACCCAATTGACACACAATACTGAATTATTTGACTGGGCTTTTGGCTTCATTTAAGCTTTTCTTCTTGGCTGCCTGACTCTGTTGCTCCAGGTGTCAAATTAACTGTTATTTATATGACAGTGCTTTTCTAATCTACTGTTTTCTTTCATTTCTTTATATTCCCTCTCATCTTGACCTTGCAGAACTGAATTCCCATGAGGTAGAGGGGATGTATTCTTACAGTGGCACCAGCTTCAGTGTGATCCAGCAATCAGATACTTCTACAGCCAATTTCAGACAGTAGCATTTAAATGTGAAAGTTCTTCTTCTCCCTGCAACTTACCTTAACTGTACAACACAAAAAGATGACCTGAAACTCCTTATTTATGTATCTCTATTTAATATATCTATCTAGTGATTTCAAGATAAAGCAAAGGATAGTCATGAACTAGCTGTGACAAACTGTGATGTTACTTTTGTATTTTGTGTTCATTATGAAAGATGTGCTGCCTGTGAGTTGTCTGAAGTCTTGACTTGCCTGAGACTTAAGTTTTATTCATTTATTTCCTCATGAATAATCTTTGGAGGGAGCAGGAACTGTGTTTATTTGCCTGAATATCAAGTAAGGAGGAGTAAGAATTTCCTTTTCTCCTCATTATTCAAACCAGTTCTGATAAGTGTTCTTAGTCTGGAATACCAGTTTAATAGCAATACTCTCTACCTGTAGACTTGTTTAGGAGTAAGTTTCTGAAGACAACAATGTCACATGCTAGTTTTAAAATTACACTTTAGTTGAATCATAGAATATTTTTCATAAGAGGGGACCACCAGAGGTAATCTCATCTGTCTGCTCAAAACAGGTTGCTTAAAATGAAATTTAATTTTAATTTGAAACAAGTTAACATGTTGGCATTTTTTTTTTTCATATTTCTAAGTCATGTAGAAGTCAATTGCAAATTCAGGTGCATAGCATTTTTTAAAAACTGGGCCACTTTTAGATGCATTAATATCGAAGTAGAAACTCCATTCATTGTGGTTTTAAAATCCTAGCTTCAGTTTTTAAAACTTAATGTGTGTTGCTATAGGTGCAGCAAAGGAATAAAGTTAAAGCAGGTGAACAGATAAAGTAACCAGGGACCATGGGAAAAAAACCCAACTATTTAGATTATCTTTGTGGAAAACTAGGTATATTTCATGAGGAGAATGAGAGAGTCTAGACTTGAATAGCTTAGACACCACTCTTGGTATCAGTCTCAGCACTGTGAGGGAATGGCATTTAAAAAAGGCCTTTCATATTTTCTATATGTGGATGTTTTTAGAAAACAAAATGGTGATATTTTTATTCTGATTTCTGGAGAAATCCTGACTAAATGGACACTTAATTTTCCATTCCATAGGGCCAGTTCGTCTGGCAGTTGAACCAAACTGCTGGGAAATATTTATAGTACCACATGATCTTTAAAAATAACTTCCCAGGCCACACTGTAGATGTCTTGAATTCTTAAAATATTTGCTATTGTAGGTAGCAGAAAAATCTTAGCTTTGCTGATTTAGGCATTTGTATTTATAATCAAATTGTTTGTATTTCCTTTTTAAGTTTGTAAACATTTTGAGACTGAAATTCACCTGTGCAGCTGTAGAAGGCCAGAACCTTTAATAGATTCACTCTTTTGGGTAAAACAGCAATTTTAGTGGCATGGTATGAGAAAAGAGTCATTAGTGATCCCGTGTGAGCTGTGAGGTCTGTTGAATAGAAAATACAGTTCTTAGTAGTACGTGCATTGGTTAGTATAGGTACCTTCTTCTGTCACATTAAACCTTTAAGCAAAACTAGGTTGCACTTCATGTTACACCTAATTTCATCCCTGTGGCTACTAGTGGAATGTAACTACAGTGTTTTCACCCCACCCTTGTCAGTATAGATACAGTGGAAGTCAGTCAGCAGACTGCAGTCCCACGCAGTGCTCTGGAACTGCTGCCGGTGCATTGCCTGCAGAACCATCGCCTTGGGCCTGCAACTCACCGGCTGTGATGGCAGCTGTGAATGTTACAATTTTAGGAACAGACGAGGATGTAGTTTTATAGAGCCATGAACTGGCACACTGATCTAATGTCTATATTTGACTTCAGAGCCTTTGAAGAAATCAGAATTCTAAATTTCATAGGATATAAACCTTCCTGCATATTCTGACGCCTTTTCCATCTTTGCTGCTAGATTCTTTTCCCTTATTTGTTCTCAAATATTTCCTTTATAGCTTGCCCATCCTTTTATAACTAGGTGTTTACGTAGTTAGAAAAACGATTACAATGATTATGTTGTGTAAGTGCTTAGTGTTTCTCCTACTTAGACTTCGTGATATGCTGCTGCTGTTTGCTAGAAAATTACTGTGGTCAGATTGTCATCTAGTCTGTTCTGGACAGTAAGATATTGTTTAAACACTGTTCTTGTGTGTCTGGCTGGATAGGATGGCCCTTTTCAGCTGCTTTCACTGCTGTGAGACTTTTGGGGTTTTTTTAGCCCCTTGACTGCCACATGACGGGGCAAGCAGCAGATAAAAAGCTGTATTGATCACAGTGATGATAATCTTGAATGTGGTGCGTAACAGTTGTGGTATCTTATTATATAAAGCAAGTATATGAATAAGCAGAGTGCTCTTAGTTTTTGCGTAATCAAAATAAGCTAGTTTCTGATATTTGTCCTTTATGTAAATATTCACGTTTTTAGTGAAAATAAAAATAAATTGAGGTTTATGTTGAACCTGAAGAGCTGTAGGTACTTATGTGCCCTTAAAATGCACACTTGTTTGAAAGAGGTGGTGTAAAATAGATTTATTTCTTAAGGAAACTGACTTTTTAATATACAAGTGATTTCTTCTCCCACTCCTCCTCCCACTACTCATCTTTTGTATCTGTTTGGGATAGCATACTTATTTCATCCTGAGAGAACTGTGGCCACATCTCGGAGGTAGGTGACATCATTTCAGATGTACGCTATCTCTTCTAAATAACTGTCTGAAGACTAGATTTTCTTGGTGCTATGAGGCAGCCCAGGAGAATAAATGCTATGAGGGATAATGGGGCATCAGAATTTTCCTCTAACACTGTGTCATGTGTGTGTTTATATTTACCAGCTTCCTTGCAGCTTATTGCCTTTTATTAATATTCTTTTTTATTATGCTTCAGGATAATAGATTGAATGTTGCATTGGATTTTGCAGTGGTATTCTTTTAATAACCAAAAAATACACCTCAAAGGGTGAGCGTTAGGGGATTTGTGGCGACTTCACAAATAAAGGAGAATTTCTAACTTAATGACATAACGTGAAAATTCACAATTGGTGCATTCTTCAAAATATTGGTTTAGAAGAACTCACCTGACACAGATTAATGTTGGATGTTCATAATAATCCATGTGGATTTGTGAGTACTTTTTAATGTCTAAGTCTTTTGCTGATATGATAAACTACTTTCAAAGGGAAGTTCATTGCATTGTTACTCCATGTCTAATTTTTTGTAGTGCCTCTAGACAGGCTCACTCTCTCTGAGCATGTTCTTGTTCTCTCTCATGCTTTGCTTTTTCTTCATATCTTCTTGGTCAGCACTGTTTTATGTCAGGTATTTGCACCTCCTAAATTTAATTATTTTACATGAGCAAGTTAACTGCTCAACACAGGTAAAGCTGAGTTCACCAAGTCGTACAGCAGTGGTGTGAAGCCTTTGCAACTGGGTGGTCCTGGGATCCCAGTGCTGTCTTCTCATGTAGTAGTCACGATGGAATTGAGTTTGCCACAAACTGGTCTTGCCTGCCTTCTCAGCAAAACGGGATTAGCTTCTGAGTGGATGGCTTAGCAAGGGAACACAACCCCAACTTATAACCACAGCTTCTGGAATCCTACTGGTCTCTAGTCTAAAAGATAGGTCTTGCAATTCTTGGGGTTGTTCTGAATGCCTGAGTTTTATTAATTGATATCATATACTGTTCCAGTGGCTCTGGTGGTGGTTGACACTTGCTGGAGGCGTTGCCTATGTTGTTTTTGCAGACTGCTTTTTAACCTGCACTGGATAGCCCAGGCACGCGTGGTTCTAGTTCCATGTTTTGGTTAGAGGAAAAAAAAAAAGGTTGGGCTGCAATTCACAGAAAAACCTATGTAGCTTACTTTTGACTGTCATCTTTCCTGAAAGCTTTTTAGGAAACTGTAAAGAAGCAGCCTGCTGCTGATAGCCCCCTGTTTTGTTTGTTTGTGTGGTGGTTTTGTTTGTTTAATTTTGTGTGTGTGTTTTTGTTTGATTTTTTGTTTGTTTGGGTTTTATTTGTTTGTTTTTCACTTTCCTAGAGGTCTCTTTGGTTAGATGATGAGATATACTTTTGTTGGGGTGGGGTGGAAACTACAAAGTCTCTTGGCTTCTGGAATAGGCTGTTAGCACTAGAGCAAATTCTTCTGTCTGCCTAGAAGTGGTAAGTCCTTCAAAAAAGAAAATAAAACACGCCCCGAACCCCACAACAAAACAAGAACAACAACTAAGAATTCTGTGTCTGGGAACACAGCTGTTGTCAATAGCTGTTCAGGAATTGTAGTCTGTGGCTGGTCTCTCCTGCTTAAAATGTCTGATTATCTTGTGATCAAGGTTACAAAACAGAGGAAAGACAGAAAATTAAATTCTATAACTTTCACATCGATTTCACAGAGGAAATTCTCACCCATAATCCATAATGAAGACAAAAATAGCTTACATCACTTCTTTGGTGAAACAGTCTGGTCTGTTGGTGTAGCAGTGTCAAAACAAGTGAATGTTTATGGAAGACATCAGTGATGGAAATCTGTATAACTTACTGTATAGTTCACTAGATTCCTTTCTCCCCTTTTACCTAGCTGGAACTGTGTTAGTGTGAAGTATTAATTTTGCTTCAGGCATTTAGAATGTTAATTGTCTTTTATTTGGGAATTCTTTCTCCCTGTTGAAAGCAAATGGAAGTGTTACTTCATGTGTTGCTTAAGTTGCTCAAAATCTGGGCTGCTGTCAGAAAGGATGGTCCTGCCCTGATCCCAGCCAAGTGTTACTACCACCTTCTCTCTGTGTTCATGCAGTGTGCCTGCTTAGAAAGCTGTTTTCACTGAAAAGTAGCTTTAGAGAAATACCTAAAATCTCCGTTGGATCAGTGCTCTGACCTTGCTGACAGAAAGGGCAGGATGAGCTTCCATCAGTTTTAGCCAGTTGTAAACTGCATTGTGAGGTTATGACACAATCTGGAGGCTTGCTGCTGATGAAAAGAGAAGATCCTGCTTCCATTCTTCTCCTTTCAGAGGCTCTGGCACTCTTCAGATCCTTCTGTGATTTGATTCAAGTAGACAATGAGGAAGAAAATGACTCATGGATTCCAGCTGGATGATAAGGTGAAATGGTTGGTGAGGAGACTTGAGGTGTGCTGAAGCAGGTGTGGGCAGGGGAGCAGGCCGGGGCAGCCCGAGCTGGGGGGCAGAAGTGGGGCTGCAGGCTCCCTGCTGGCTGTCCGTGAGCCTGGCACTGCGTCACACAGCTGCGCTTGCACTGTCTGATGGAAACCCTATTGTGGAGGTTTCCAACCTGTGTGTTGACAGCTTGCAGTGGTAGTTGTTCCACTTCAGTCCTAATGCTTGGTGCAACATACCAGATGTACAGATTCAGAGATAGAAAAATTGCAGGCAGTTGTCTTGGTTTGAAAAATCTTGTTGTATGGCTTCTTCTCTGTGTACTTTAAATGCAACGATGAGTGTTACATTTTCTTTCTCTTCTCCTCAGAACATAGATGTTCTACTAATCTCTGTTCCATTTCTTTCCGTTAGTCTAAACAGCTCTTTCAGAACTGCTGGTGTATTAAAATACAAATCGAGTGTTTCTGAGATTGAGAGTGTGTGTGTGTGTATAGATATATATACACATACACATACATACAAATCTGAAAGGCATAAATCAAACTTCAGAGAGAATTTACACCTTACATGGGGAGGTTTGAATGCTGTGTATCAATACTATGTACCTGTGACTTAGAAAAGCATTTAATATTGGGCTTTGTTGCTATTAAATTCAAATAATCATTGATTAGATACTTGAGTAGCCAAGTTTAAGTACTGCTTTAATTACTTCCTTCCTTTGTACAAGAAGTTGACAGTAGGCAAGAATAGCTATGAGGTTAACAGCCTGAAATAACTTTTTATTATTATTTTGACTGTTGTTTTTTTTCCTTTAGCTGGAAGTTGTTTAAAAGGTCTCTGGTGTTATTGCTCCCAATCCAGATGGCTTTCTGCCTTTGTTTCAGTTACTAGATGTGATGTTAGTCACTAGTGCCACCACACATTTTACAGTTTAGCCCATGACTCATTCTCACAGCCGTCTTATGTTGGCAGTCAGTGTTATTCTCAGTATAAATACTCGTTCTTTCTTGACCCCTGTGATGTCAGCTGTTGGTGGAAACTGGGTGCTGGCTGTAAAAGACACTAACCTGGTGCCTTGAGGAAGGAAATACTGAGTAAGTCCCTGGAAGCAAGAATAGCTTCCCAGCATGCTCAGATTGGCATGATGATTGCTCGTCCTTGTTTAATTGAAAATGGAAGTGGAATTTTAAAATATTCTGATGCCTGTGTTGAAAGTCTGTGATCATAAAAAAGTATCTTATGAGAACATAATAACTCTGTGGTGTCTAGGTTATTGGTATGTAACAGCATTTTGAAGTGTTGCTGCTTTGATAATTTTAAACTCTCGTTGATGCACTAAAGTGGTTTCAATAATGGTACATCTTGTGGAAAAACACCTGAAAGAGGATGAAAATAGAGAAGATCTTATGCTGAATTAAAATAGGAATTTTGAACAAAATAACTACATAGAACAGATTAATGTTTTCCTTGCTGCTATATGTCGTAAAGTGATGTAACTTTACTATGATGCCCACTGAAAATAACTGAAAATATAGTCTGTCTGTGTCCAAGTACAAAAAAATCATTAGTTTTACATAATTCAAATGATTTTTCTGTGACTACTATTGTCACAGTGACTACTGTGACTACTATTGTCAGTTACAACAGAATTTCAGCCACGATTTTACAGGTAGAAGTAGCTGGATGGAGGAAAAGAAAGAATACCGTGTTTAAAGAATAGCTTGTTAAAGATATACTGATTGGTAATGAGAAATACCACATTTTCTCTAGATTTTTTTGTAGATGCTGTGTTATTCTAATAGTGTAGTCTGTGTTGCGTGATGGGGTTAAATTTTATTTCTTTCCTTTAGACAATTTAAGAGATTACATACTGTGCTAAACTTTCCACACCCATTGATGGGTGAAGGGATGGATTTGCAAAGATCTGGTAATTACGATAAAATATTTCCACACCTCATTTGTTTTTGTCAGCAGGTCTACACCCCCACCTCCAGTTCTTTTTGTTTTGATTCAGTCTGGTGCAGTGTAGCGGATTTTTGGGGGGGAATGAGGACCTGATGCTGATAAACTATTATTTGATAATGAAGATGATAGAAGCTCCCTAAGGGTTGCTTCCATTGGGGAAAAGTATTTTTCCTTATGTATTTATGCTTTTTGAAAGTTAGAGGATTTTTATTTGACTTTAATGAAAATTCTACTTTATTTTTTTCTAGTACAAGCAAAATACTAAATGATCCACAAATTTAGTTTGGTAACAAGATGTCTTGGCAGCAGTCGTGCTTGTGTGGGTCCTCACAAGTTTCCTAAGGCTGGATGGAAAGGTTTTGAAATGACTTGGGTCTCATTATTTAGTGTATTTACATGGCAGTTAGAGGTGAGACTTAAATGTGTTGTCTCATATCTAAGGCAGCTTTGAACTGGCAAGCTAATAGTAGCACAGCTGTGCTACCAAATACCTGCTTTGAGTATTTAGCTGGGCCCCATGTGGGGTTTGGACTTGCTGTTCCACTGGTCACTGGAAAGCTCTAGGAGATTTCAGTTCTTTCTAGCCAACCCTCTTTCTCTGCTGGAGATTTTAATCTGAAGTTTTCAGATGTCAGATGAGCAATTTTATATATTTACGGTAACTGGAGGGGTAGTCACCAGTACTGAGGCAGAGATGGACTGTGAATAGTTTACAATGGTGCTTTAAATGGTTCTGTCTGTTTAACAATGATGATCAGTAAAAGTTAGCACTGAACAGCCCTTTATAATATGTACAAAATATTAATAACTTGTTTGTCAACAAAAAGTCAGGCTTATGTAGTAGTTGATTTTTGTGCTGCTGACATATTCTCTTATCCATAGTAGGCAGATTCAGCTTTCCCCTATGCTTGCTTGCTCATTTATTTCATTGTAAGCTGCCTGTGTCAAGCAAGGGATTACAAAGAGACTTTCTGAAGTCTGACTTTTGCATTTCTGTTGTCAGTTAGGGACAATGATGCGTATGACAATGGGTTGTTTGATTTAAAAGCCTACCAGTTTTAAAGGTTGAATTTCTGTAAAATAGAAGTATCAAACAAATTTAACTTGCTATAAATGAAGTGCTAACTCCTGTGTATTGTATAGTTTGGATTTAGTAGCTGGTGGTTTTCCCAAACTAAGCTGATTTGTAAAGGAAAAAGCTGGAGAGGGAGGAGCACTTTTGTTGTGTTGTAGTTGTTATCCTGGAGTTTTGTGGTGGGTTCAATTATAATGCATTATAAAAAGGTTTCCTGGTTGCTTGTTTTGGTGGAAAATAGTAATAAAGTGCTTTGGGATTAAAAAACTGTATTCCTAAATGCATATGGATTTGGAAAGTTTGCACAGTGTGATAATTATTCAATGGCATGACCAATTTAAGCAGTCTCTACTGTATCTAGGTATACCTGTATACATTTAGCACCTGTAGAAAGGATTACCTTTTGATAATAGATTTTGCCTAATGTCTTAACGAAGTGGAAAGTATGTGTTAGACTTTTTTGCAATGTAGTCAGCAGTAGCGACTGAATTTCAGGAGGCTGTTGTGCTATTTTTTTTTTCCATTTGCTGATGAGCTTGTTTGAACCTGCTCTGTGGTGTATAAAGAACAGCAGCCCAGTAGATTGGTTGCCTCCTGCTTTTTTTGCTGGTGCTGTAATATGGGACATACCTTCAGTTAAGCAGAACAGGCCTGATTTCAGAGTAGGGAATGGAGCTAGGAGAGAAGGGAAGGAGTGATAAAAGTAGTGGAAAGCTGTAATGAAGTTGCACGTTCTGGCTTATTTTTTTACAAATGGTGATTTCCCACATTTTGTGATGTCCAACAAGAATTAGAAAGGTGTAGGAGTAACTTGTCTGTATTGGAGTAGTACATTGCATCAGTGTTTTACAACACGTCCCATCCCTTTGTCAGCTGAAGAGCATTGCCTGGATGAAGAGGAAGACAAATACTTAGTGAATAGTGATTGAAGGGAAAATACGTCTTTTGAGAGCGGTAATCAAAACATGGGACTTGGAAGGTCAGAAAAAACAGTTGGTAGCATTAAGAGTAAATAAAAGCTCTTGAAATATAAAGGACAAGTAGTCAGAAAGCCAGTGTAGTCAGCTGAAGCAGATCACACCAAGGGTTTTTCCCCACCCTGCAGTGGATGTAGTTTACACAGTGGGTTGAATTCCTAAGAGATTATCGTTTTTGGGGGTGAAAGCAAATTAAGATGAATGTCTTCAGGGGAAAAGTCACTTTCTAATAGAGCTGAAGTTGATTTTCCTGCTATTGATATAGACTTTCAAGTTGAATATGTTACTCTGGCCACATTTGTGGACAACTAACAGGAAATTTGCAAAAACAAATTATGAAATGGATCATGTTTTTTCATATTAAATATTGCCATGCTTTGTCCAAGAGGTTTGCTTTGATTGTATTTTATGCAAGTAAATAATTTTTCAAAACACAAAATGAATTTCTACCTTTCTTTTTCACCAACCTTTGATTAGTTAGTTTTTTCTCCTATTGCTTTGTTTTCATGATTTAAACATTTCAACAATAGTGCTTTACCAGACAAGTGCTTTTATTATACTAAATGGAATTAATGGCTAAAACTATGCTTATGTGTTTGCAATACTGGCATTTGAGACCTCAGACTTGCAAGCTGAGCTGTACAAGCAGGCTTATGTAAACTTTCCAAAGGCTTTAAAATGTGTGTCTAATTATAGAAGGTTAAGTATACTGAATTTTCTTTTTTCCCCCCCCCCAAGGCCATGTGGTTATGATTTTATCGAGGTTCCATAATGCCTCCTGCCGTGACAGACAGCCTTGACATCTGGGCAGTGGATTCACAGATTGGTGCTGATGGCTCAATATCAGTGGACTTCCTGTTGCCCACTGGAATCTACATCAACCTGGATGTCCCACGAGATGCCACCATATCTCATATTAAACAGGTAATACCAATTGGTCAATTAACTTAAAAGGTAACTCATATTTGGGGTCAGTGCTGTGTCTGATTTTTCTGTACCTTTTTGCAAATCTATTGATGAATTTGAGCAGGCATAACAATAACTTACTGAAGATGCAGGCAAAGCAGATTGATTAATAAAGATGTGTATGTGTCTGAAGATTTGGGACATTTTTGGGCAGATGGCAAGGTTCAGAGAAATTACTTCTTGATCATGGTTATACTTCAGCAGAGGTTGTTCTAATAGCTCTACATTAATACTGTATTGCAACATCTAAACGTTTTTTAACACATTTTTAATACATTGTACGTTGATATTTTTCTGATTAGTGTGCAAATAGGAGACCTTGTGTCTAATTTATTTTTTATTATAGAAGTCAGATTGTACTCTTCCTTCTTTTGATTGACACCTGAGATGGATGCTTTATAAACTATGTATGCCACTTCTTAAAGGTCGTGTTCAAGTGCCCTGTTAGGGCATCACTTAAAAAGTGAGGGAATACCCAAATCAAAGGAACAGGAACATGCAAGGAAATAATCACAGATATTAAAGAATAATCTACTGACCTATCATCGGGTAATGGCCATGTGAGAGCGTTTAGACAAGTTACTGTGCAATTAGGTAGTAAGTGAATTACAACACCAACTAATTTGTTCCTTAAGCAAATAAAAATAAAACAAAGAAGTGTGATTTCTAATTTCATTGCATTACCTGGAAGATAAGTATATTGTTTTTCATTCCTATTCAGTCTGACACTATTCATTTGTCTATAGAAGTTATTTTCTTTGTATCAGTAGTAGCTTCATATAATTGACTGTACACTTAATTTGAAACTTTCTACACACCGAAGTATTTTATTTATGCAGTGGACCACCTAGAATTTTAGAAGAAATAAGAATGCCACTAGAAATTGAAGTGATCCAAGAAATAAGTTTTGTGCTATACTCAAATACTTGAAATAATTCTGACTGGAAAAATGTCATTGTTGTTTCAGTAAAAGGGTAACCTAGGCAACTACAGGTTAGTTGGTGGGTAGAATAATGGAGTAGCTGATAATGATTTCAACTGATAAAGAATTTAAAATCAAGTGTGTAAATGGCAACAGGAAGGGACTTGAATGAGGCTGCCTGGTTTTCTTGATGGTTTTGACTTGTTGAAACTTATCAACATTACCTGTTTATAGCATGTTATTTGGCTGTTTCGCAAAGAAGGGGAATGTTGGTCATAACTAGTGAAGTCTTTAATGAAAATAACCATATTTGAAAATAAAACAATAACAAAGACTTTGTCATACTGGATTAGTAGCTGTGCTCCACAACATTGCTGTGACAAGACCTAATTTGTGGACCCTTGGATGTATAAATAGAGGACTTGAGAGAAAGTATAAGGAGTTTATCTTGTATGTGAAACTGTTAAGATTAAAATATGAGAAAACAAGAAAAGTAGCCAATTAGCTTAGGCCTGAAGAACTTCTAATTTCTGTAGGCTTTATAATTCTACCAGGCCAGTACTTTGGGTGATGGCAAATGGCTGCTTTCACTGGAAGTTCGGTTCAGAGACTTTGTGGCTTTTTAAATTTTACAATCATTAGGAGTTAAAATAAGTACCAGTAGTTGGAAATTGAAGTTAGACCACCCAGGAGGGGAGAAAAAAAAAAGTACAAACATTTAATCAATATAATTATGATAGCTATTGGAAAGGAACACAGAGACAATAGTAGATTTAATCTTTTGATACCTTTAAAGTTTGAATTTTTGCTCTACACCAAAGGTAGTTGCTGGATTCAGCTCTTAGATGGGCAAAACATACTGGAAGACAGAATTCGTTGTACAAATCTGTGAAATATACACAGGTATATGCAGTTTGGCAAAAGGAGCTCAGTTCAGCTTCAGTTGTTTGAGCAGGGGTTTTTGTCATTGCATTATTGATCTTGAAGCTCCTGTTTCAAAAGAAGTTTCAGAAACAGATCTATAAAATATAAATTCTTAAAATTAGCACAAAAATATTCTTACATATGAAGATTTGAATAGTATTTAGGTTGGGAGAGCTCTTTTTACATCCAATTTTGATTTCTGCTAAGGATTTGGTATGTTTTATGTATTTAGTACATTGGTGTTACTTAAGGTATAATCTGCTATTTAAATATTCAGTTCAGTAATGCTTATTTAATGTTCTGTGGGTTAGCTGCACATCTTTGTGGCTTGCCAGTAATTTACAAATAATTTTACTTCAAGCTTCTCCAGACAACAGTGAATTTTTTTATCCAGGAGTTGTTTCCATAGTGGGAAATTGCTGCCTATATATCACAATAATTACTGGAAAAAGAAGGTATAGATGTGTCTTGGGGAAGAAGAGTTTTGCTAGGAAGCTGCAGGAATGGATGGAGGAGAGTGTCGGTGTGCTGGTTGGTGTCAAGAACATCTGCCTGCAAAATCAGCAAGTGCTTTGTTACTGTAGTGACAGCCACGGTCCTGCAACTTCACTGCAAATAGGACGATATTGGGTCAATCCCAGGATAAGCACCAGGGTGAGGGTTAGTGCTGCCCTTCTCTCATCACCTTGTAGTACTTGTCCTTGTGGGGTTTTTTTACCCCTGGAATATTTATGCACACAATTTCTGCTTAAAAATAACCTCAAGATAGGGACTACAAACAAGACAAAGTAAATATGTAATGACGTATAGGGATAAAAATAAACCAGGTTACCAAACAGGTTATTCTAATGTTCTTTTGGGAACATAAATGGAAATTAATGTTACTTTCAGTGCCATAAGGTATGTTCATGCTTTCTTGTTTAGTTTGCTTATTTGTTTTCTTTGCAGCTGTTATGGAAGCAGGCACATTCCTATCCACTCTTTCATCTCCTCATGGAGATTGATTCTTACATGTTCTCCTGCGTGAATCAGACTGCTGTACATGAAGAATTAGAAGATGAAACACGGAGACTTTGTGATGTTAGACCCTTTCTTCCTGTCCTTAAACTAGTGACAAGGAATTGCGATCCAGGAGAAAAGTTGGATTCCAAAATAGGTGTCCTTATAGGCAAAGGTAATTATGTTTAACTTTTTTGAAAAATGAGGCTAAACTATGGTTTTTGAGGGTCTAACTGAGCAGGTAACAGTGGAAAAAATAAAAAATATCAAAAACCAAGTATTTCCCTGACAGAATTTCCCTTTCTAGAACTATTATAATAGTGATGTAGTTTAAAAAAAAACAAATACTCAAGATGAAGCATTTGAAAGTTGTTGAAAGCCACTTTCTGTATTATATTTCAGCAGTGTATTGTATTACTCCATCAATCAAGAGCAAATTTAATCTTACTAGATGAGGGAAAAAATTTATAATATTATTACTAAGTAAAGGAAAGCATAATCCCTGAGAAGTGTTATCATAAATAGCCTAACAGACACAGAAGGAACTAGAAATTATTGTGGTTTTGTTATACATGGGTTCTGAGTTGGTTAACAATATGATTCTTGTTTTTGCTCTCAATTGTGGCACTGATTTTCAGCAAACAATGAACAGCTATTTTTAAAGGTTTCACAGTAACTTGTTCTTGATGTTATTTCAGAATTTTCAGCTTTTAAATCGACTCTGCTTGGTTATACAATCAAGATTGACAGGGTTGCGTGAGGTCATACCTCTTGTTTTAAAACAATGAACCATTGTTAGCTATTTTATAAAGACTGCAGGTTTTGTTTAGATTTCTGTCTGCCTATTTGTTAAAACTGACAATGGAAACAGTTAGCCAGTTTAACCATTCAGACATATTCTGACAGGTTCTGAGAGATTCACATTCTTTGATTAAATATTTTCCGTATTAAAGCTGTATGAGATCTTTCCTTATGCAGCCCCTATTCTGCACCTTAGCAGTGGAAAAAATGTGTTCCTGTCTAAGCTTCTAAACTTAGTGGTTTGTTCTCAAGAGGTGTTCAGTGCTTTGTGTAATTTGGACAATGTCCTTCAAAGTTCAGGAGAAAAGAAAATAACACTTGCAGGCCCTGTGTTTCCTCAAGTCCCAGGTCCCATTATGTGGACTCTCCACTGTGTATTCTCTCTTTACGTATTTTGGAAAAGAAACTTTACTGGGCTTGGATTGGTTAAAATTTTAGTGCTGTCATTTTGACTTGAATGGAAGAAGGAAAACTGAAGAATAAATTTATCTAGTTACAGTCCCACTAGCCTTCTTTGACTTCTAAACAAAATTTTAAAAGTATGTTATCTTTCAGTGGGATTAAAATAAAAAAAGCTTGCAAACACTTCTTCCCCCCATTCGCTGTGCTTTCTTTGTATTTGCTCTTGTGAGGAGAGACTTAAAATTTTCCAAACTATCTTGACCTAAGGGTGGGGTTGGCTTTTCCATTTAATAGTACCTAAGATACATTAGTTCTTGCTGTTTAAACTAAGCTCTCATACCGGGTTGCATGGGAATTGCGCAGGTAACTTTGGAAGTCCACTGATGTACAGGGCAACATAGAACTCAGTTCACTTTTGAGCACCCAGTTTGGGTGGGATTTCTGAAGAAAACCGCATATGTAACCTTAACTTAAAGATAATAAAGGTTTGAATGAGCTTGTAAATAGATGAGCAGTATTTGTAGAGGTGTGTATCCTTTCGCTTGCTTGAATTCTTTCAGGTCTCCATGAGTTTGATGCATTACAAGATCCTGAAGTGAATGACTTCCGAGCTAAAATGCGGAAAATCAGTGAGGAAAAGATTCAGTCGCTTGTGGGGCTCTCCTGGATGGACTGGTTAAAGCACACCTACCCACCAGAACAGGAACCTGTTATCCCGGAGAGCTTCCAAGATAAGCTTTATAATGGAAATATTGTAGTGGCTGTTCATTTTGATAACTGCCAGGTAGGAATGGTGGTTCACCACGTTTCATGTAGTGTGCTTGATCCTGATCTCAACTAGCTTGTAATTGATTAAGGATGTAAATGAAATAGAATACTGTCATTATGGTGTTGGCCTTAAAATGCAAATTTTTTCACCAGGATCCCTGACTCTTGAAAGAAAGTGAGGATGTGAACCTGTAGTTGTGAACTGAATGTCTAAAGTCAAATTACAGTTCTACTTCTAAAGTCAAAATGTACGACTTGTCTATTCTATATTATTTCATGTTCATTTAAATGTTAAAACATAATTCAGAGTTGTCAGGACTGTTTTTGGCCAGCTGTTGTTATTGTGTTGCTCAATTAGAGTTCAATTTTAGGCTCAGGGGATGCTGATGAATTGGGAGGCACCATATTCAATACACTTCTCTTTGTGTGATATTTGTTGTTGAACGTCTTCAGGGTTGATCCAGTAATTAGGTTGAGCAATACATTTTAAAAAAAGAGGAATTGGTATTCCCTACACTAGAGATTCATATAGACAAATAAACCACTAGCTGAGACTTAGAGTTACCTTTTTGTTTCAGCTAACAAATCCATAGGTTGTTTATTTAAAACAAAGCAAGCAAACAACAAACCAAAACCCACCACCCCAAACCATAACCTTTAGTTTCCACCTAAAATGATTTAGCTTCATTTTTTTGGTGTTGAAGTTGCTATGATTCTACTTGAGTCCAGCATTCCCATCATTCACTTTTCAACTGTGTTCTTTTGGGTAACAGTGAGGGATCAGCATTGGAAATCATAAAATCTCAGAAGTGTGTCAATGTATCGGGCTGTATTTGGTGTCCGTTTTGACGGACATGATGACTAGTATCAGCTAGATACTGATTTTTTTTCTGATGATTCAGCTGATTATTCTTACAAAACTATCGTGGTTTTGATACTATCATTTTTAACTTAAAAAAATTAAAAATCCAAAATAGTAAAATCATATCTGACTTTGGAAACACTAATTGCAGAGGTGAATACTACATTTGATCACCAGTAACACTAGCTGATGTTGGATGTATAGGTGTTTTTATAATAAAACCTTTTTCCATCCTCTTTGGCTTAGTAGAGGTCTTGTAGTTGTCCAGGAATGAGAGTACCTGTGTGTTAGCTTTTAATTAAAATGTTGTGTATATAGATGTGTATGATAACAGTACAAAAGCAGTGCAAAAGTTCATGCTGGTGCAGAATCTATTGCCTTCCACTGTAATAGCTTAGGCTGCTGACATTTCAAATGTTTTGGATGCTTCTGCTGCCAGTTCTGACCTCCAAAGCTATTAACAGATCAAATCTGAGCTGGTTTTTAGAGCAGTAAACTGTTCCAGGCTATAGTACTTGCACTGAGTACTAGAATAATCTCAGGAGAATTAAATAGGAAGTATGGGAACTGTCTTGTTCTTTCAGTAAGAATGCTGCAAGATTGAGAGAAAGGAATTTTAAAAAACTTTGTCTAGAATGTGTGGGTGAGCTGTAAAAGCTACCTCATCATCTCTGGAGCACGAAAAAGAGACTGATTCTCTTTTCTGTGACGTATGTGTAAAGACCTACAATTTGGAAGCAAGGCAGCTGTCCTAGAGCACCAGCTTCCCGGGAAGAAAAAGTGTCACTGCCTGTCTACTCAATACCAGTTACGATAGGAGAAGAAAGCCTTCACAGTTTGGCAGCTTTCTGAGACGTGGAAGCTGTTGTGAACCGCGCAGAAACCGAGAAAATACTGAATTCATTTTGCCTGACTTTACAGAGTTAGATTTTTCCATTAGGGCAGCTTGGCTTTTTACCAGTAAACTTCTATATAAATAAAGCACAAGTCAGATGAATATTAGCCAGACAACACTTCACATTTGTAAGTAACTGCTTTTAGAATGCTTACATCTTCAGGAGTCTGTGTATGTAAATTAAAAAAAAAATAATCAAAGCAGTAAAACCAGAACTCACTGAATCAGCCTTTGCAAGTAAGCGTGGCAGATTAAGGGAGATGCAAGATTTCACAGAAGGCCTTTTACATTAGGAGCTTTAAATTACTTTAAGCTTTTTTTTTCTTTTAAATTTTAAGAAAGTAACTTTTAACCTTTTTATAATGCATCAGTATTAGAGATACTTTGGAAATATGTAGGTAACCTTTAAAGGTTTGATGAAAATTTTTCTTTGAAAATGCAGAGTCTCTCTATGTTATATTCAGAATGCTACAGGTGTTGGCTGCTACCCCTCTTTTCTACACTCTTCCAAATGAAATGGTGTTTTTGTACATAAATCACATTAACAGTTTCTTCTGCTTTATTACTTGAAGCTTTCTTTTTCTTAGTACAGTGGTATCTAGAAAGAGGGTAACTTGCTAGTGGCTAGAAAGAAGAAAAATTAACACATCTAGTAGTGCTAAATACCTTGAAATATATGCGTGATTTATTGTCTCCCTTATTCACATTCTAAAATACAAGCTTCTAGAACAATATCCTGACCTAGAAGTCTTTAAATCACTGAATCCCTGAAATAAAGTTCTGTGTTCTTAGAAGTACTTCTGATACTATACAAGTTTGGGAATTGAACCTTTTGCAGCTTTTAGGGTGACTGTTGCTCTGATTACACTGAAGATGTAGACATAACTGTCTTATAATAGACTGGTTTTAACAGTTCAGTATTTCTGCCAATTTTATTGTGTTTGCTGTGGTTAAGCCTTGTACATGTGGCTATGACAAATTTGACATTCAGTATTCCTGTTTGTATTTTGTTAGGATGTATTTAGTTTTCAGGTGTCTCCTAACATGAATCCCATCAAGCTGAATGAGCTGGCAATCCGAAAACGTTTGACTATCCATGGAAAAGAGGATGACGAAGTTGATCCTGCTGACTATGTGCTGCAAGTTAGCGGAAGGCTAGAATATGTTTTTGGTGATCATCCATTAATTCAGTTTCAGGTGTGTACAGCTCCTTGGAACTTGCTATAACGGTTCTCTGGTGCCTTTGTGAAAAGTTGACCTTGCTTCTTGTGCCACTGGATGGTCAGCTATGCTGAGCAGTAATACACTTCCTCCTCACATCTGCAGCCCTCTCTGATTGTAAAATACTTGTGCACCATTTCCTTTGTATCTTTGTAATATATTATTTGTTTCTTTGATTTGAAAGTTGCTGTAGAAATACTCTGCTGGCTGATAACAACTGTTTTCCATGGGCTTTTAGTACATACGCAACTGTGTGATGAACAGGACTCTTCCCCAGCTGACTCTAGTTGAGTGTTGCACCATAAAGAAAATGTGCGAGCAGGAGATGATTGCTATAGAAGCTGCCATACATCGAAAATCATCCAACCTTCCTCTTCCTCTGCCACCAAAAAAAACAAGAGCAACAACTGTAAGTTCATATGGAGAATATCTAATACCCAAAGGAACAGTGACTTGTGGAATATAAATCACAGTGCCTGGGATTTGTGCTACTGCTGTTGTTTTCCAGTGCAGGTCACCTGGGTCTACTCAGAGTCTCCTGTTGCTTGTGAGAAGATTTACATCAGAAATAGCTGACTTTGATGCTTCCTGGAAACTTTTTACCTTCTCTTGCCTCATCCATCCCTCTCCTTCGCCATTTCCTTTCCATTGCTATTGATTCTACTCTTAATCAGAGCCCAGAAAAGTGAGTCATGATCTGTTACCAGCAGCTGGAGAAGTTATTGCAGAGAACCTGGATTCTCCAGCTTCAATACAATGTGTGGGCTCCACTAGCTTGGGCAGTGGTGGTCTGTGATCTCTTGTATTAGCCCAGATCTCTTGCCTGGTGTTGCCACTTCAATGATGACAAGTTTTGCCATAATATACACCTAAATATCTTTTAATATGGTGCTTCCTTTATTCCTAAACTTATGGCCTTACAGAAGAATTGGAATTTATATATCGTCGTTCTAAGGAATGTGGGCAGACTTTGCTCTGAATACAATATACACACTCTGAATATACAGAGTGACCAATAAATTTGAAAGGTTATTTCAAATTGCCAGCAAGTAACACCCAATGTGTTTTACCACCTCCCAACCTCCTCTTTTGTCTGCGTGTTTTTTTTTCTAATTTTTTCCCTTTAGAACCTCTTTTATGGTCTTATAATTATGATAATAAATTCGTTTGAAGATGTCAAATTTATATTTTAAAAAATGCATATTTTAGTTTCTATTTATGACTTTGCTTAAAATGCTTAGCTTTTAAAATAGGTCTGAATAGGTTACATTGATTAAGAAAGAACTTGTAATCTTTGTTTTCCTTCTCAGAGTGTATGGGATATTTCCAACCCTTTCAAGATTATTCTGTTAAAGGGTAATAAACTAAATACAGAAGAAAATGCCAAAGTAAGTAACTATACCTACTATCAGAAGATGTTATCTTCATAATTTTAATGACTTTCAATGTTTAGTGAAGTCAAAATAATACAGATTTCAATTCAGCAAAAGTGTAAGAATTTTTAGTTATTTCCAGTTATGTTGGTAGTATTGGTTAAAATCTTGCATTGTTGCTAAAGTATTGCTTTATTGTCTGAAGTTAGATATGTGCATTAGAACATTATCAGTAAGCATGGACAGTATGACACAACTGTTCATATGGTACTCGATTTTTTTAAGATGGTATCTGTATAGTACTGATATATTGGTATGAAATACGCTTATTCAAACCAAGCTGTTGTAAACATCTGACAAATTGAAGTAGATTAAATAATAAACATTTTTCAATGGAACTTAAGGTATACTTTTAGTCCAGAATATATTCTGTGTGTGTCTAAACGGGGACTGCATGCTTCCATGCAATCTGTATTTTATTTTCTAAATGTGCTGAACACAAAGAAAAGCTGTAGTATCACTTCCTGTAAAAATGTACATGACTGGGCTACTGACTGTTTTACAGACCACAACTTGTTAACACATGGGAATTTATTGCACAAATACTTAAAGACCTTACAAGACACTTGCCTGTGAGGTAGAACAACATTCATTTCCTTTATTTTGTTTGGCAATCAATAAGTTATCTAGCCGGTCATGTACATTAGGAAGAAATTCAATTAGCCATTGAAGTTTGCTGTTCTGATGCTTTATTCCGCATACTCGGTGCATTTTCTTTCTTTCAAAACTGTTGTTAGAACCTCTTTGTATATTAGCCATGCTACATTTTACTACATAGCTCCATGAGCCATAGTTAGGATTTTACTACCTGAGGTGCTGTGACCATGGCAATGGCTGGCTGCACAAAGTGAGGTTTCCTTTTTCTCTGTCTAAACCATTATTTAGGTAGGTGTACTATCTTCTTAACTCTGCCTTCTGTGGACTCTTGAAGTTTTTAAAAGAAAAGGGAAGGGAAAGGAAAAGAGAAGGTGGATTCTAGAAGCAATATAGCTATCAAGTTGGTTTGTTCAGTTTCCTTGGGTTTTTTGTTTGTTTTTCATACTTAGACAAAGTGAGTTTTGGCTAATTTCAGTATGCATTTAGAGGAAAAATACATCGATCGTAAGCTTGAGGAGAAACAGGAAAAATTGACTATTCTTTGGTACTGGTGCCTTGTGGGCACTGTTAGTATTTACCAAGAACTTGTACCAAATTTTAAACATCTCAGCGTTTCCCTTACAGTGCTCAGAAATATGATAGCTTAAAGAGAATGTTGGGAGCGTTGTCTGAGGAGCACAGGAGAACCTGAAACATCAGTTCTTTTACTCATTTAACCAGAACATGGAGAACTTCCTTTTGATGTTGACCAAAGCATAACATTTGTGGCTTTTATCCTTTTTTTTTTTAAACCACTGATATTTTGGAAGGTCACCTGAAAGAAGTTGATGTATTTGTTTCTTTATGGTTTTTGTTTGTTTTTTGTTTGGTGTTTTGTTTTGGTTCCTCCCCCCACAACAAAAATAAAGACAACCTTGTCATTCTTGTTGAAACAGTCCAAGAGTAGGAGTACTTGGAGACATGCAGTTTTCTGTGTACAATTGTTATGAAACAGAAATGCAGAAATGAGCCACATCTTAGCATTGACCTGTAATGTGTTTAATTTCAGTGCAAATACCTCCAGCTTCTTTATCTTCTTGCCCTTTTCCCTTCTTGTTCTTTGTTTTTATCATTTGAGCTAGCTGGTTTTGTTGGTTTCTGGCTTCTAAAGACAAAACAGAATTCCTGGGAATTATAGATACTGTTCCTATTATTATTACAGGTGATTTTGGATGTCAGAGTCAGCAGCGTTCCTTTGTATATTTTTATGTTTATGTTTAAGTAGAAATTAATTTTTTCTTAAGCTGAAAAAAAACCCAAAACTTTTCTTAATTAGAAGCATAAATTGGTTCTACCCGGAGATTGGAATTTGTATTCAGAAAATTAGGTTTACCTTTTCATTCTGCTTAGTTGTTTGTTTCCTATTATTCCCTTACATGTTGCATGTGTTAAAAATATTTGTATATCCATGTATTGTATTTGTTTCTACAAATTTGTTACTACAGATGTTATTATTATTAGTTGTATATGGTAATATAAGTAATTTGGTACTGAAAAAATAGGTAGCCAACATGATTTAAACAAATATATTTTGATTTGGCTGGGAATATGAACAGCAGAGTAAAAAGAATTTGTTCTCAAGAATTGTTTGCGTCATTTTAAAACCTCAAAATGAGTATTTCCTTTAAGATATAAATATGGATGAAACGCATTTATGTATGCTCTGTATAATATTCCATGTAGAATTTTGTAGGTTTTGTGGCAAGCTTAAGATTCCTCTTTTGTTTTTTTTTATTGCAGGTTCATGTTAGGGCTGGTCTTTTCCATGGCACAGAGCTCCTTTGTAAAACTATTGTAAGCACAGAAATATCTGGGAGAAGTGACCATGTTTGGAATGAAGTACTAGAGTTTGAAATAAATGTCTGCGATCTACCAAGAATGGCAAGGCTCTGCTTTGCAGTTTATGCTGTGATGGATAAGATGAAAACTAAAAAGTCAACCAAGGCAATGAATCCTTCCAAATACCAAACTATTAGGAAAGCAGGAAAAGTGGTAATTATTTCATTTGCTGTTTTTCTTGAGTGTACCTTTGAATTATATTGAAATAAGTATTCAGAAATCTTTAATTGTCTTCACTTTTGTGTTCAAGAATGCAAAATGACAAAAAAACCCACCAAACCCAAACATATGTATTAAGAATGGCACATCTTGATACGAAAAAGAACTTTTCATACTTCTCAGACACTGAAAAAGGCATGAAAATTTTGATTGTAAGCCAGCTGGCAAATGGCTGCTTAAAGAATTGTATTTTAAAAGGTCAGTTGTGTTCTGAACTCCAGATGAGCTGTGATTGGGAAAAGATGAAAAAATTAGCATCTAGGCTCATGTTCAGAGAAATGTGCATTTATGAGTATTTTTAGAGTGACAGAATGACACCCTTAAAATTACATCTTATTGTCCTCAGTGGCACTGGGGTTCATACTGAAAACTCTGCATGCACTTAACTGCTTTTCTGAAAGATATCACCATAAAAGAACAAACAAACAAACAAAACCAACAACAAACCCTCGACCCTCTTGATTTTACTTATATTGTAGTGCTTGCTGCATAGTGGTGTTCACTGGCACCTTGGTTTCCATGTAAAAATTCTTTCCTTTAACAGCATTATCCTGTAGCCTGGGTAAATACCATGGTATTTGATTATAAAGGACAGCTGAAGAATGGAGAACTGGTACTGCACAGCTGGTCATCGTTCCCTGGTAAAGTTTCACTTTGATAATTTTTACTTTATTTATAAGATCAAAGAAGAGTAGTATCAAATGGTAGAGCATTTTCTGTATGCATGTTGAATTTTCTTGTTATAATCTCTTTACTACTTGTATTTTTAATGTGGATAAATATATGTCTTAATCTCTTTCCTAAAAGTATTGTCTGTCAGGAAGTAGAAGGCCAAGACTCTACTTGGAAATAGCATTCTAAAAGTTTTGTATGTTATAGAAGGAAAAATACGTAGAAATAGATGCATGTTTATATCTAGTGTTACCTGTTTTTACGATACAGTTTAGGTTTCATTTGGTTCCCTGTGTCATGCATGCTAAACTAAAGAGATAAGCTGTATCGTATGTGATGATATTTGTGTCAGCAAAAAATGTGAATTAGAATTTTTTTTAAGTCTTCCTTTCCTGACATTCAGACTGATTAGTAAGAGTCTCTGAAATCTCCATGTCACTCTTCATTCTATCCTGAGAAACTGTGTATGAACTCGGCTGTAGTGCTGAGGGAAATCTAGCTTAAAACTCTCTTTTTTCCTGCTGTTTGTTACATAGGCAGTGTGTAAACTCACTTAGAGATGCTGCAGATCTTACCGGGCTTTGGCTCAGTATAGGGGTGTATCAGCTTCCCATGACTGTTACGTTTGTTTTGGGAAGAGAAAATCAGTTTCTCATTGGGTGAGAACTGGTGAATGTAGGAGTATGGGTGTATGGGTAGTTTATGCTGGCAACGCAGTGCATTGTAATAAAAATGCTGTGCAGCAAAACTCGCTTCTGTCCATTGTAGACGGTAAGCAATTTCTTATTGTGTCTTTGCCTTTCGGATTTTTTAATTTTAATGCATGTCTGGTCTATAATATTAATTGTTCTGATGTTTCAGATGAACTTGAAGAAATGTTGAATCCAATGGGAACCGTCCAGACTAATCCTTACACTGAAAATGCAACAGCTTTGCACATTAGATTTCAAGAATATTCAAAGCAGCCTATTAATTACCCTCCCTTTGATAAGGTAATAGCTATTTCTTCTTTCCTTCCAACACTGCCTTTTCCACTGGATTCCCCACTTCCTACGGTTTAGTTAACATACTTGAGTTTTTTAAACTTACACTGCATGAGAGTGCCTGTGCTCTGACTTCAGGGTCTTCAGACAGTATTATGAAGACATATACTTTTAAAAATACATAGTCTCTTGAGGGTCAGAAGCATAACGAGTTTCCAGTATCAATGATTTTACAAGAAACTAAACTTACCTGCCATTCTGGAAACCTTCAAACCGTGCTTGCCTGTGATCTATAAAGATCCGTTATTTCTTTGTACAAATGTATGTTACCCATTCTTTGGGACACTTTCCTCCATGACCTAAAATACTTTAAGGATAAATAGACTCCAAATACTGTATGAAAAGGGATTTCTCAAGGTCTGCTCTTGAACAAAATCCACTTCAGTTGCCTTGCATTTTTCTACAGATATGCAATGTCTGTCTAGAAAAGAAATGCGTCTTTGGAATACACATGGTTGTGTCTGTAGTGTGAACACAAGATAGCAAGTTGTTCACAAACCAGCAAATAAAGCTGAGACCAGGAAACAAGTAATAAAATAAGTGTTAAAACAGATGGCTAATGGTGCATTTTAAAAAGAAGGATTAACTCATGCATACATTAGTCTGAATTTTGTTTTGGGGAAAGTTAATGATTACTTAAAGAGAATGTCCCCCTTTGGGGGGCATGAACAAAAAGACAGAAACCGCCAAGCTTTATCAGTTAGATAAAAAAGGGATTTGGGGTTTTAAGGTTCATCAAAATAAAATCAAATAACAAGATAGGGGTTTTTTGATTTTTGGGTTGTGTGGTTGCTTTTTTGTTGTTTGTCGTCCTCCCCAGCCGCCCCCCATCCCACCTGCCTTGTTCTTGTATTAAAACAGCGTTGGAAATACCTCAAGAGCTAAAATAGTACTGACTAATTGCCTTCTTAATTATGGTTGACCAGTTTACTCTTCATACTGGAAATATTTTAGCCGGGTTTGTTATTGGTTTATTTGCAATGCTTTATTTTTTTTCTCATTATACTGTATTTAATTTATAAAGAAAAAAGCTGCTTTTATGTGCATATTACAAACATGTTATGTAAAAGTATATTTCTTAAGTAATCACATATTTGTTCTAGCTCTGTTATTCCTTCTATTTGCACCTGTGATACCAAGTTTTCAGTATGTGAAAATGCTGGGGTCAATACAGACAGAAGATTTTACTGAGCAAGTTACCAGATGGATTGACATTAAAGCAGTGGCCGGTGGTCTTCACCATCCCTTGCAACTTTTGGTTGGCTGCTGGATTGTTTTATGTTGTGGCTTTGCCCCCTTCTTGAACTGTACCTGAGAAATCCTGTGTCTCAGAGGAAAATCCCAGAGCATCTTTATAAAGTGATTGCAGAGTTGGTAATGAAACACTCATTGAAAGCACTCAGCTTTGAGGAAATGCTACAAAATGGTTTTGGTTTTTTAGCTTTTTTTTTTTTTCCCCACAGTAATTTTTGTTACTTGTAATTCCCTAGAGTTAAAAAACTGTTTTGCAGTATTGCTGGGAAAATCAAAGCTCTAAACTCTTTGATAATTCAATCAATTTCGATGGGTAGACTGAAATTTCTCACTTGGAAAAGAGAGTAAGATACCCAATCTCTGAAAGATTCTCTTGGTGAGGGTCCTGTTGAATCATTGTAGCTGCTTGAATTATATCAGCTGAGAATCTGTTTTTCAAAACTGGCTGAATGAGACTTGCCTGCTGTATGGCTACTTCTGATTTTCCCAGTGTTGTTGTTTGTTTCTGCCAAGAAAATGGAGAATTGGATGCCAAGTTTTTATTTTAAGAAACATAATGTGCGAAAATAGATGGATCTTTTCAATCATAGCATCAATCCACTTGCAGTGAACAGCTCTTTGGGGCTGAGTGAGCAAAAGTGCCTTGACAGTTGATAAGAAAACTGTTATCTGATGCAGGAGCCATATGTTGGGCTGGATAATGATCAGTGCTGCCGACACAATGAGGGGCTCGTCATTCAGGTGAACACAGCTGGGCTTGCAGAAACTTTCAAAGCTTATTTGCAAACAGAGTAACTCTAAAAAGCACAAGGAGGCAAGCATCAAACACAGAGTGGTTTTGTTTATGCGTGCTTCTATGCAGTGTATAAACAAGCTTTGTAGTCAAGTAGCAGATAATGCATCATAATAATAAGCATTTCATACAGAGAAAGAAATAAAACAAGCTAGTATACCTTTTTAGAGGATTTTTAGCTGCCGGGTATTTTATGCTCTGACTATGGTAGTCTTTTGTTATTTGTCATATTGCCTGAGTAAAGACAATACAAGTCTTGCTAAATCTGTGTCTGGGTTTGGTGTTATGTTCCTGGGTGATGGGAGAGGCAGACCTCTGAGGGAAAGGAGGTGGTGTAGTTCCTTAGACTTCTTTCTTAATGGATATTCCATTTTATGAATTGTTCCTCAAAGCAGCAGCATCTGACAACTGTAGATATACCTACCTGACCAGTTCAACTTAGGAAGTCACTGTTCTAACACATCTCTGTGGGTTGCAGTAAGGGTGCAGAATAGAGTGAGTTTGTGTTTACATCTGTACTTTAACTACGCATCATGATTTATTACATGAACTTCAAAAACTAAGTAGAATGTTCAAAAGGCCAAAAAAAAAGAGCAGCAGTAACTCGGAGCTAAACTTCGGGGGAAATGTTGTTTTGCTGTTAAGAAAAGTAGCAATCCTTGTTCCTGAAGGTTGCGTTATATTAACTGGTGCTGAGAGCTTGTTGAAGGAATATTCACTGTATCATCAAATGAGTTTGCACTGGACACAGGTTGTTCATGATGTTACACAAGGGAAGATCCTAAATTTAGAGAACTGGAAACACTAATTGAGATCATGTGCATGATCTGAGAGTGGTGAAAGGCCTAAGTTTGTGGATTCACACTGAAATAGGATGCTAGAAGTGTGGATCTGTGGGTAACAGCTATGGGTCATGGAAACAGTGCCCCTGAAAACAGCAGAAGTAGGGATGAGAAAGCAAAGGATAATTTAGAGTGGAGGAATTGGTTTGCTGTACTGAAAAATAAGGAGGAAACACAAACAGAAACAGAAAATGAGATGCTGGGAAAACTACTTAACCTGTGAGTGAGGAAGAAGAAGAAAATTGAGGTAATCATGAGAGCTCCTACTCCTGATCTCCATAGTCCTGCAGATTGGAAAAGGGACACAGCATAGTAGTCCATGTTATACCACTGTATATACAAAATAATAGTGTTGTAATTATGCAAAAGATAGCAAAATTTCCTTTTCTAATTCATTTCTGTGTTTACCCTTTCAGTGCAGTCAGATTTGTTTTTAAATCTAATTTAATTAAAACCTTCTTTTTGCAGATACTTGAAAAAGCAGCTGAGATTGCAAGAAGCAGTGACAATGCTGCAATGACGGTAAGCATCTGCTAAAGACCATTTTAAAATTAATTTTCTGAGGTTTTTTTGTTTTTATCTTGTACATCAATCTAGAGATAAGTCAACTGCTCGGATAACAACAGTTCTGCTGGCTCTGTTTTCTTATGTAATTCACTTTGGTGAACTGCTGTATAATTCAGGTATATATCCACTTTTTCCAATGTATTTTTTGACTTCTTGGCTGTTTTTTGTCAGAAAGCACAATTGCTTCACATACTCTGGATTTGGAACACAGTTAAGATTTACATCACATCTAGATCTGGAATACATTCCTAGGACGCGTGAAATATTGCTGGAAAATTGCTCAGTTCTGTCAAGTATGATGATTTGCCTGATTGTCAGATGTTTCCAAACAAATTCTCTCAAAAATGGTCATTGATATTTCTTAAATATGGTGATTATATGATGCTTTTGAGGAACTGGATAGTGCTAACTTAAGGACAAATTTTGAAAAGATCACCAAAATCTGAAGGTGTTTTCTTTGTATTATAGACAAAAATACAGAAAATTGCAGTTTAAGATGGTGAAAGCACAGTTGGATCAACAGTAATAATAACTGCATTTTATATAAGAATAAAGCAGTTAATTGAAGAATGTGTCGGTTGCAATACCAAGTGCCTAAAGTGCTCAGGAAAAGTGAAAACTCAGTGCTACTTTGGGTGCAAACTACTTAGTGTGCAAATAATTGCAAATCTTAAATGGCAGCAGGGCAACTTGACAGAATTGTGACTTAGTTTGAAATATTAACACTTTCAGATACGAGAATCACCTTAATTTCAAGACTGTTTCCTTATTTTGATACAGAATCAGAGTATGTGCTTAGTTTACTAAACAAGCATTGCAGTTCAACCAGCTTTTTAAAGTCTGTTCACTCCTAAAGAATTTATACTTAGGTGGTATTTTTACATGAAAATATTTACTAAAGGCGTTTCAGCATAATGCAAGGCTCAGGCATTTATCATTCCTAGAAGGAGCTGAAGTTAAATTCTCTATGCAGAAGATATATTTTTTGTCAGGTGGGAAACTTGTGCAGGATGTTATTTCATCAGAGCTGTTTGTTTCTGCAATGAATCCTAATTGGTTTTACCTAGCATTTCTTTCCTTTGGTCTTTTTTTTTTAAATTTTCCATTAATGTAAAGACCTTTGGCCTGCCTCTTAAAATTATGTGGAAACTTCTTCAGCTTTGCGAAGATAAAGTTGTCTTTGGTATTTAAAGTTTGCCATATTGTTTTTCAAAATATGTATTGAAAGTAACTTATTCCCTTCAGCTACTACTACCTCCTTACCCAGAAGCAGCAGTTTCGTTTGTCTTCCATTAATTTGTGGAATGCTGTTGTTGCTGATATCGCTGCTTTGATTTCTGCCCTTGCAGTTATTAGCTGAGCCAGTGTGAAGACTCTGTCATACAAACTGATTTACGGCATCAATACAAATGTTAATGTTTCACAGATAAAATGGTGCAAAATGTCTGGAAATGACAAGTCGGGACTAGAAGACAAATATGTGTTTATATACTTAGGAAATGTACTTCCCCTTAGTTATTGTTGCAAAAGTATGTTTTGTCTTTTAATTAAAAATAAATTATATGTGTATCTATTAAATTTGCTTACTGGAAAAACAAAAGGAGAAAGAATATGCATCCTAAACAAAAGTTCTCCATGTTAGAGTTGGAAAATGGAAATATTGCCATCTAGTGTCATTAAGTCTAAAGTTTTATTACTTTTTCAGAAATTTCTGTATACTGAATTTTGAATCTTAGTGACAGTTCTTACAGCTTAAGAAATTTGAATCTGAAAGAAAGGCATAGTGGTCATTCCCCTGTGTTCCATGAGTTTTATCTGATGTTTTTCCTGGTGTAGGATTTCTAGTATTTGGGCTAAAATGTAAGAATCATA
This sequence comes from Pampusana beccarii, assembly GCA_013399365.1. Classification (NCBI taxonomy): domain Eukaryota; kingdom Metazoa; phylum Chordata; class Aves; order Columbiformes; family Columbidae; genus Pampusana; species Pampusana beccarii. Next base: position 423,114 of record VWYH01006637.1, on the reverse strand, counting down.
CTGAATATATCAAAACATTATAAATTTCTCATTTTCTAGGGTCGAGGTGGTAAGAAGTTTTATATTGTGCTAAAAGAAATAATGGAAAGAGATCCTTTATCTCAACTCTGTGAAAATGAAATGGATCTTATTTGGACTTTGCGATATGACTGTCGTGAAAATTTTCCACAATCGTTGCCAAAACTGCTGCTCTCTTTAAAATGGAACAAACTTGAAGATGTTGCTCAGGTAAGGGAAAACACAATGACAGTGGAGAAGGATGCTGGAGTCAAATGAGTAGATAGGTTTTCTTTCCCAAGTATAAACATTTTGAAATGGTACTGTTGTGTAAACCAAAGTTCATTGTGTACCTTCTGTGGCCTGGACACATACGCAGCAACCTACCTTAAAAAAACCAAACCCCAAAATGCGTTTTAGAGGTCCTCTGAATGAAGAGAAAAGCACAGCAATTATTTATACGGGCTAATTTTAAAATCCAGTGCTCAACTTTGATCTTAAATGGAAGGAATTTCATAGAATCACAGAAGTCAATTAGGTTTGGAAGGGACCACTTGAGATCATCTAGTCCAAGCATCCATCTAGCTCAAGCATGATCAGCTGGAGCAGGACTGTGTCCAGCTGGGCTTTAACTCTGGAGTCTTTCTGGGCAACATGTTCCAGCATTTGACCATCTTCATAGTAAGAACTTATAAAATAAGGTTATTTTAAAAAAAAAAGTTCAAGTTTGTAAATCAAGATCTGAAATAAGGCTTCTTATAAATATCGTTAAACTGCTCAAAGTTTATAAAAATCCACATCTCAGACTGGGTAATTAAATCTCATTGAGGCAGACAGATGATTTCTCAAAGAGATACGATACCCACTAGTGGTAGAATATACTTCCTGCTTATGGTGCTGACTATTTGACCAAATAGAATCTCTTTAAAGTAGTTTTAAGTAATCAAGGACTTGAAGACTGGTGCTGTGATACAATATTACATTTTCAGTAAAACTGTATAATTTGTATAGATGTGCAAGGTTATTTCCCTGTACTGTAAAGAAGTTGGTGTAGCTGCCTTTTGCTGTATTTATTCCAATAGAATCCAACTCTTGCAATGCTTTTTAGGAATAGATAGTGGATCCTTGATACAGAAAAGTTACGAGTTTATAGTGAGACCATTCTTGCTTGATAGACGGACTTAAAAGTAATAAAATAACAGATGTCTCAATTTGTATTGAAACTTTTTAGGTTGTGTACAGAGCAGGTTGGACAAAACTGTAAAATAGGCCAGTGTTAAACAAACGCGGTGCTTTTACTCTCAGGTGTTTTGTTCATCTGCTTGTCCTGATGGATTTGCACGTTGAAATGATGCTCAACTTCTTGTAGAGTGTTACACTGAGGTATTATTTGTGTCTTTCCACTTGGTTGCTTTATTTTTTAGTTTTAAACTGATTTTTTTTGTATTTTAAACTATTATTTTAATTTTTAAAAACTTTGAGCTAAAAAGCATTTGTTGTGAAGGATTATGATTGATAGTATAAATTTATTTTCTAGCTTAGTATTCTGACCTTTGTCAGGTGTTCTAGGAAGAAAAGGAAACTACTCTATAAAAAGTCGACTTCCAACTATATTCATTGTGTGATTTTTATCATTATTCAGTTGGTCAGAATCTTGGTTTGCCTCCAGCAAGAGTTTTTCTGTTCTATCCTTCCTACCAGTTAGATGTATATGTTCTGTGAACTCATGAAAATAAATGGAATTTCATCCTAGCTCATTGTGCAACAAACACAACACTAACAAAATGTAGCGCCCACAGATTCCTTGCTCACTTGTGTTCTTTCACTTGCAAGAATCCTTTGTTTCTTGGTAATTCCATTATGCGCTTTTGAATTTATTGTTCATGATTAAAAGTTATCTGGAAATACAAATTGTAGAAATATAAGCAAGTATTTGTTTACTCATTGAAGTATGTGAAGGAAAAGGTGTTCTGATTGCTTGCTATGGGCTTTGAAATATCGCCTTTGGTAGCAAAGTTCTGAAAAGTTATTAGGTGTATGGATATTAGCTGACAGCTCACAGCCATTTAAATTTGGTAATATTAAAAATACATATAAAGCATTTTATCTAAACAGGTGGCAGAAAATATGTAGTCATCTTGCTTGTTACTGTGTATTTTCTGGAAGGAATGCAGTATTTATGTTTGCTTATGCATAGACAATACCGTGGTTTATATTTTAACATTTTTGTCAGCAAGAATAGTCTGTCTGAAAAATGAGATCTTATCCTTAATCATGCCACATATTCCTGTAATACATATACATGTAAGTATTCCCAATTACCTACCTTTTCAGGTAATGGAAGACAACCTCATTAATTTTATGAATTACAAAATTAGCAGGACTTGTAATTTACCTCTTGTTAAAAGTAAATCTATATAGTACTAGCTATATGTTGCAGTATTTGTGCTGCTAAAACATGCATGCCACGGTACCGCAAGTTTTTTTTTTAATGCCTATTGTTAGCTGCAAGTATTTCAGTAAAAGTCTTGGCACTTAAGAAAAAAAGGGTTTGTTTTGGTTTGGTTTGGTTTTTTTTAGAAATGGGCTATTATATTTGATTGCAGACCAGACCATCGTTAATCTATTAGTGCAGTGGTCCGTGAGGTTATGTACAATGGATTAGAGCAGCTTTGTATTATTTGCCTTACAGATTTAATCCAAGCTCTCATTGTATTCCAGTATTTTAGTAGAATAGTTGCACTGAAGGAAGTCTGAAGGTGTTTGCCCTTACTGGTGCCATAACCTCCTTGCTCAGCAGAGTAGTAGGGTGACAGAACTTGTTAGCAGAATTCACAGCCAGTATTTGTTCTCAAATCAAAATTTTAACCATTATAAAAAAAAAAAAAATCCATCCACTTTCAGTGAAGTGACACCAGCATTAATGAGAAGTAGAGAAAGGACAGCTAATGTTCTAAACACTTGAAATAATTGGAATGCAAATACTGCCCTGTTTTAAATTGTATTGTCTCTTACAGTAAACTTGTCTTGTTAGGAAAGAAATTGTAGTTATTTCTTTATAGAAAAAATATTGATACACTGAGTTGAGAGAAAACCTTTAGATTGTTGTTGAGAATTGAAGTTTGTCATTTTCTCACAGTTTGTCAGGAGCTGCAAACCATGTGAGAGAAGTACGCACAAGTTCCTGTGTGCAGCATTTTACCATGTTTGATATTGCAGAGAAATTTTAAGAACTTGAACCACATATTTTGAAATGTGGAATTTCTTTACAAATGAGATATACTTGGCAGTTCTTCAGAGTTACCCGGGATGTGGAGATAGTTGGACTGCACTTCTCTCTTAATAAAAGATCCAAGGCAGAATGTGAACAGAGCAGTAGGTATTTGGGGACTTTGCTTGGCTGTTTTATAGGTCATTTAGATCTTGCTTCTTCCAAGCTCACATAACGTTTTTTCATTGTAATAACCTCGGAGATAGTTTCAGCAGTCTGAAGACCTCTGAAAAGGTCCGTATCTCCAAAGAAACTTCACAGTTAATGTACATGCTGTAGACTATTACTTTCAAAATTTGTTGCCTGATACATGAGGCTTGAAAGGCCACTTTGACTTGTCTTTTCAGACTATATTTCGGTTTCTCCACTCATTTTGATCATTCACGATCAACAAAATATTTCTGTATTTTTGTTGGTTCTGCGCCTGATTTAAAGTAGGTTGTCTAGAAGTTCTGATACTTTTGTTCTGAAATTTCTTACTGTGTGTCTGACAGGCAGAGCTGCTGCTTGTATTTGCAACATCTGTTTTATGGTATGAAGTATCTGCTCAGTGTTAGTGTTCCCTTCAGAATTTCAGTACAAGTATTCATGATATGTAAGTGTTGATGGCTGTAGTTCTTGATGTAAGGACTGGTGTTGTTGACCCTACTGAGCTGTGGATTGAATAGATTTTTGCATGTATCTTTAATTTTACTTTATATCATTATGAATCTTGCATGTGTTCCTGCCAGTATTTGCCTATGAAACCAGTTTAATTGATTCTTCCCTCCACCTCTGGAATTGTAGCATGGATAGCAGCTTTGCTTTGTGACTGATCTGTGCCCATTTCTTGCCTTCTGAGTTTCAGAGAACTGCACAGATGGACCAGTTCAAAATCTGCCCCCCCTGTGCTTAAGTGGTGCTGTGAACACACCTGTTAAGTGCCGGCTCAGGCTGTGAACTCAGACGTGTTTGTCGCAGTTGACCTGGAAGCAGTAGTTGAACTATGACATAGAGTAGAAATAGAGATTTTTTTCACTGTTGCTGTAAAAAGATTACCGAATCGTGAGGAAAATAACATCTTCCTAATCATCCAAATTTTATAAGAGTTGCCATTTAAATATTAAATACCTGTATTGTTTAATTTATAGGAAAGGGTATTTTAATCATTTCTACAGAGAGGAAGAATCTTGTGCTGTTGATATACTGCTTTTACACATTCAAGTTTGTTTCTTTTGAGTAATAGTGTGCTGTTTCAGTCATACAACTATATACATATTAAACACATACTCTCAGTGGGTGGGTTCATTAAAGTGCAATAAAACCAATTTGTTTTATGAGACCTCTAGATGTTGTTCTTTTTGGTAGTCCAAAATAATACATTAACGTTTTCTGTAATTTTTTCCAGCACATAATTGTCTTTAGTATTGGGATTTTTTTTTAATATCTAACCTGAATCATCTCTTTTGCAATTTAAGCTCATTACTATTCATAGTGCGTGTGGGAAAAGGCTCCATCAGTTGAGGTGGATAAATACTTTTGGTAAAGATCTATCTCATCAAAACCTTTCTTTGATTTTTTTTTTTTTTGGATGGAAAACTTTAACTATTCCCAAAATGTTTATAATTTATGAGAGCATTTATGGAACGTTATCTAAATTTTATTGAAACTCTGTTTCTAAAACATATGTATCTGGGTTTACCTAATTTTTGTTTACTGTGCATTGTGTCTGTGTGTGCAGAAACAGATTTTTCAGACTAAATGTAAGTGAGACCTAGACATTTTAAAGAGTAAGAAACTTAATTAGAAGTGGGCCAATTTTCTTCCCAGAATTCTTTGTCTCTTTCCTGTTCTCCCCCTGCTTATGAGCAGTCTCTAGCCTCCTTCTCTTAACAGTGTGAGTGCTTTTATGGGCAGTTATCTGCTTTCTTGAATAGTTACTTTCCTTGTAACCTAAGAGTCTTCTTTTTAAAACAGCTTCAGGCTCTCCTTCAGATATGGCCCAAACTGCTGCCTAGAGAAGCGTTAGAGTTGTTGGATTTCAATTATCCAGACCAGTACGTCAGAGAATATGCAGTGGGTTGTTTAAAGCAAATGAGGTGAGTATATTGTATTACTTCACCGTGCAAGGATTTCTGGGGTGAAAAACTGCATTCCGCTTGTTTACAGAGAAAAGAGGGAAGATTTAGACATATTGCCTGCCATGAATAGATGGCCAAATAAAGCAGTCTAATTTTTAGATAAGCACGTTGGCAGCCAAATAAAACCTTCTTATTCTGACATCTTGTATTCAATGATTATTATTTTCCATGTAGCTAAGCTTTGTCCCAAAGAGGTTGTGTGTTCGCCCCTCTCTTGGACAAAGGGAGAGCAAGATAGTGTGAGAATTAAATAACAAAGTCAGAAAATGTTACAGTAATCGAATACTATGAAAATGGCCATCCACCTGCCTCATACTCTGTGTCAGGTATTTGCTGTTATTTAGCAGAAATGTAAGTTGTAGCATATAATACAAAAAATAAATTAAAAAAAAAAAGAAGAAAAATAATTACTGTTTTAGTTGTTCTTCACAGTAGCTTTTGCTATCTGCAGCTCTTCCTTTATCTCATGTAATTTTGCTCTTCACTGTAACCTAGGGCAAGATTTTATAACATTATCATTTGCAGCATTACTGCATATTTCCTGTCCTTGAATTCTAAATTCTCTGTGGTGAATAGCTTAATGATTAATTGTTTTAGTGGTCAAGGCTAGACTTTCGAGGGTAAAAAAAAATAATTTTGACTTCTTTCAAATGCAAACAAGCAATTTAGCTGCTGGCCTATCCTGAAAATACTGAGTTGTTACATCTGGAATTATTTCCAGAATTCTTAGTTCTGGCTCTGAAACGAAACTGTTTTCAGTTGGCTGTCAGAAATCAATTTTGAGCTTCTTTAAAAAGACTGATGAAGGCAGCTGGTAAAAACCATAACCTAAAGGTGATGTTATTAGCTGAAATTTAAAAAAATAGGCAAAAATAAATACAACACAGCATAATTGAACATTTTTACCAAGTTACTGAAGCTTTTCAGAGGAAGATGGAAAGAATGAAATAATTCACTATGTGCATCTCTGAAGTCTTCAAGGGACTGTCAGAAGAATTTCTGCTCCTTTCCTTCCATCTTTGCAGAGAATTTGAATTCTGCAGGCCTTTTATAAGAGAAAAGATACTCAAATGTAATTAGCCAAGGAACGTTCACATTTGTTTTAGAGTAATAATTTTTTTGGGGGGAGAGGGAATATAGGATTTTATAAATAATTATTGGAATTATTTTTGTTGTGTCAATAATACTTGAAATAGTTAGCATAGAACTTTTCAAAGGTATGTTTATGAACTGTGGCTAAATACTTAAATTTGCACTTATGAAGTAGGACTAATTTGGGCACTGTTTGGTTTCTTAAAGATGATGTGCTTTTTCCTTATCCTCTAAAAACCTTCATTTTGTTGGTATGATTAAAACAAACAATCAAAAGCAAAAGAACCCTAAACCAAACAAACAAGCCCAACCCAAAATATTCTGGCTAAATGGATCACTTTGTAGATGTATCTTGATAAATTAACACCTGTTAACTGACAGGTAGTAACTTTTAAAGACACGTTAATTGAATTGCATTGGCTGGAATTAATACTCTCCTGTTCTTTGTAAGCTGAGTGACTTTGATGGGTATATGCAATTATTCCTTGTCTGTGCCCACTGCTGCTAACTCCTGGGTTACAGCGGTTCTTTATGTGGTTCCAAAGGTCCAGCTCCTTAGTCAGAGGGAGCCAATGTCCAGTCTGAAATAATTTGAAATAATTAATGTCCCGGATGCTTAACCTAGCACTCAGCCTCAGTTCTTGGTCTTGTAAAAGCTCATGACAGAACACCAGGGTTTTGCTCTATGTTTGAGGGCCATAAAATTCTGTTAGAGGTATGAGTTGCTGATTAATTGATCAATCAAACAATTGCATTAAGTTGTGTCGTATTGTCCTTCTCCATGCAACTGAAAAACCAGGGGACGTTTTTGCTATTGAAACAAATCTGACATAGTTGGATTTGCCGTATGCATCTGAATTTCTGGAATATCATTGATCTAGTTACTCTGTTACTAACTGCTTTTATGTATCTCATTCTAGTGATGAAGAGCTCTCTCAGTATCTTCTTCAACTTGTGCAAGTCCTGAAATATGAACCTTTTCTTGACTGTGCGCTCTCCAGATTTCTGTTAGAGAGAGCACTTGCTAACAGGAGAATAGGACAGATGTTGTTTTGGCATCTAAGGTGGGAGTTTTTCCTTTGTGTCTTTCTGAAACTTTTAAGCCCGTTTGGACTTTCAAGTATGATTTCTTGAAGATTTTTCTAAATGAGCCATTATTGTAATCTCCTATAAGTCTTCTTTGTTTCTTTACATTTGGCGTTTATAGATGAGAGCAAGCCTGTAATTAAAAATATATTATGGTGGTTTGTAATCTACTGTTTGACGAAAACTATTCCAAAATGCATTCAGCTCTATCTGATAAGTTAGGCTTGTCTATAAAGTTGTGTTGTTTGATTTGGCTATGTGTGCAGTAAAGGTACAATATTTATACCTCATAGTTGGGAAAAATTTCTGTTATTGTTGAGAGTCTTAACAGAAAACAAAAGCAGTTCTATGTGTTCTTGCAACTTTTGATGACCAGTTCTGTGAATGGCAGAAAGCTTGCAGAATGGACTACAGGTTACAGAATCACAAAATGTTAGGAATTGGAAGGGACCTGGAAAGATCATCTAGTCCAATCCACCCAGATGAGGTTACACAGGAAGGTGTCCAGGCGGGCTTTGAATGTCTGCAGAGAAGGAGACTCCACAACCTCCCTGGGCAGCTCTGGTATAAGGTTCAGTGGTTTGTTTCAAAGTGTCCCCCCTCAGGCAAGTTTAGGCTTTTCACTTACGAAGATTTGAGAACACATGATTTAACATCAGCCCTGACTCTCAATATCTTCCATCGCTTATCAGTACTGTTTTATTGAATAAAAGGGGTTCCTGAAAACAAATATCCAGTTGCTACCTCTTAACATTACTGCCTCCAGAACAGTCCTGGATCTTGAAACGAGTGGCATGTGTTGAAATCACCCAGTCCTCATAGTCTTCAGCACATAAGTGTTCTATTATTTCTTAAGAAATACGCATTTTTATTTATGTGACCATGAGGTGTTTTGGTGTTTGTTTTTTGTTTTGTTCTGTTTTGGTTTAAAATTTTATTTTAATGACTTGAAGACTGCTAATCTGTAAATGCTGTGGTCTGATGAGAAGCTTTTCTTCTTCTAGGTCAGAGGTTCACATACCTGCTGTTTCAGTACAGTTCGGTTTGATACTTGAAGCTTATTGCCGAGGAAGTGTTGCTCATATGAAAGTGCTTGCTAAACAGGTACAGACTTCCCTTCTCCATGAATCTTGGCTTCTCCTTGCTTGTAGCTCAGATACTTATTGCGTTGCTCCTATGTGGCATATTTGGTTACCTTGACAAAGCCTGTCCGCTGGGGAGCGGGGAAGAAGAGGGAGCCTGGGTGAGAGAGGGGAATAAAAGGGCTGAATGGCTGGACGTGCTCCCCGGCACAGAAAGCAGGTAGCGCTGCGGGACCGCGGAGGTTGGCAGCTGCTGTCGTGGTGTTCGACATGTGTGAGATACTTTCAGTAGTGTGCACGGATTTGAGATAGAACAGTAGACTGTCTGGATTATTAACTGAAGAAGGGTTTGTGTGCGCTTAAAACTTGTGACCTTTTTTCCCCAGTAAGGGTAACTTGTCCAGTAGAAACTATTTCCTTTCTATCTAAACTTTTATCTAGATGAGTCCAGAACTGCTTTCTGCAGCTTTGGCTTTTGTTAAAAGGTGATGCAAAAAAATCCCTGAAATGGTAGTATAATGGTAGTACTCCCTGGAAATAGAGGTGTTGAAGCAACCAAACACTTGTTTTAGCATTAATATAGATGTGTAATTTACCAAAAAAAAAGTGTTTGCTTTTAAAATGTGCGAGCTTTTCTTTTAGATACACTAACAAGTTTATCAGCAGATCATTGAGATACTCTCAAATCATGTTTGAAGTCTCTAATGCAGTTTCAGCAGTTAATTTAGATTGCAACCATAGAAATATTTGAAAAACGATCTCTTTCTGGAACTAATGTATTTGCTGTGTCAGGGCACAAAGCCTAACTCAGTAGGTACTTGTCTGATGAGTGTTGTTTCTAACAGTTTTGATACTGTCTACATTGAAACTCTGCTTTGAGAGGCATGTGGAACAGGAATGTGCTGTTGTGCTCTTTGTTACTGCAGTTCACAGGGCATTGAAAAGACTGTCTTTACACGAGTGCTTGTTAGCATTTCCAAAATCATAAAAAGATTAGGTGATGAAATGCTTTAAGCAATAGACCTTAGGTCAGTAAAGCTTTTGTGCACTTCACAGGAAACAAATGTCAGTACAATCAAAGAAGGGGCAAAAAAAATCCCAACTGTGCAAACACGGAAGAAATTCAAAGTAGAAATACTTCAAAAAGTTCCTGTTTGTACAACACAGGTTCCATTTTGTTCCCTTGTTGCTGATATTTGTACAGCCCCTAGAATAGTGGAAAAGCAGAGCACTTCTGGTTTTGACAGATGGCTGACCTGGCAGGTCTCCATTCCCTCAATTTTATAATCAAACTGCGTACAATTTCCACAGCATCCTGCCTGACAGGGCTCAGTCTGTCTGTAGAAGTGGTAAGTTTTGACTCAGCACCTTTAAAGTCAGACTGAAGCTTCCTTGTATAGAAATCAACTTTTGTAGTTATTAAATTGGTGCCATTTGCTAGAGAATATGTGTATTACTGAGCATGTTAAATGTGGCTAGTGTGACTATAGCTGATTGTTGTATCAACTATGCTATATTGAGCGAACAAGTTGTTTAGATGTAGATGTAATGTATAAATTGCATTGGTTGTATGTGTGATCTAGGTTTGTTATCAAAGGGCTTTTCTCTGTTAGTGTTATGTAAATTTACCTCACTAGTTTACCTCTGTCTTAGAAGTTATGTGCCGGTAGAAAACTTTACAAAGCAAGAGGAGGAGGAAAAAGGGTTAAACCCACCTGTATTGATTGCAAGTATTTGCCTTGCAGTTTTACACATTTTTAAGGTAACAATATTGCTTAGATGAGATAGTGATTTGGAACACTTTAATCGATTAGAGTATTTACCTTCTGCTTAACTTCAGCAGGATTTTAATGAACAAACATTTAAGACTCTGCTCTGTAAAAGTTAAGTTTGTGTAGTTATGTATGTGGAAATTGTGTGCAATCCATAGCTCATCTCAAGTAATGTTTGCTTTTGTTAGAGATATGAAACACTCAGTATTTCTGTTGACTTCAGTATGGGTAGAGGCACCTATGTCATGTGCTTTGTTGAATTAGTGGATGAAAACTGTATTTTGAAGAAGGAATTTGTGTAAACTTTTCATATATTGCAATGCCTCATTCGTTTTCTTGGAAATGTTAACTTATGCTTTAAAAAGCGACTCTCAGCTTAGGAGACTTGAGTGACTTAGAAAAATGCTGTTCTAATGCGTTTTTTGGGAATGCCACCTTAATTGCTGTCTATTCTTTTCATTTTTTTAAAGTTGCAGAATTATTCAATACTGTTTTGAAACTGGATTTTACATTTGTGTTATGTGTAAAATCAGAGCAATAACTTCTAAAAATAAAATACCTCTTTCAGGTGGAAGCCCTTAACAAAATGAAGACTTTAAACAGTCTAATTAAGCTGAATGCCATGAAGCAAAGCAAAGCAAAAGGAAAAGATGCAATGCATACGTGTTTGAAACAAAATGCTTACAGAGAAGCGCTTTCTGACCTCCAGTCTCCTCTGAATCCTTCTGTTATACTTTCGGAACTACAGTAAGTTAAGAATGAGTGAATAAAATTTCACTGTAGTTTTTTTAATGGAAACAGCAAAGCAGAAACACATCTGTATTTTAACTTCCTTTGTCTGTATTTTCAGCAGACGTGCTGTCACAGGGAGCTTTTTCTATAGGCAGAGAAAGTCTGTTGAGAATCTTCCTGAGTTAAGTTAGAAAATTTTTGTGATCCACCGTGAAACTTAATACTCTCTTAGTCAATGCATTACCATAGCTAAATACATTTAAATATAAGCCAAAAAATGAATTAGACTGTGTTCCTGGCTCCTATTTATAACAATAAGCACAAAACCCATTAAAACTTTAAGCAGCATTTAAATAGAAAGTAAAAAAATTGATGAGATAGGATATAAAACTATTTTCTTCGAAAATGTGTGTGCTCAATTTAAACACTAGATATGTGTATGCCAGTCACAGTATCCAAAACATGCCATCTGTAACAGATATGTTTGTAACTTTGTCAGTGCTTACAGCATAGTAGCAGAATGAAAGCAGAGATAACATTTAAGTATTTCCAAACTGGAAGGCTATATGTGCTGTGGTGTTTCGAACAATGTTTAGACCTTTTCAGTTGAATTGCTTTTATTTGACTAAAACTTTTGTTGTATTTTATTCTAGTGTTGAGAAGTGTAGGTATATGGATTCTAAAATGAAGCCTTTATGGATAGTATACAATAATAAAATGTTTGGAGGAGATCTTGTAGGGATCATCTTTAAAAATGGTGATGGTAAGCAATGCTAAATATTTTAAATTTTCCCTTTTGCTTCTTCATTCCCACACTTGCACTGGAGCTGTGTTGCTCTGTATTGCCATAATATAAACGTTGTTTATTCCAGCATTGATAAACAAATTAAGCGTCTTCTACTGACTGGGTTTCAAAGTATAGACATCATCAGTCATGATGATATAATTACGGTTAATCCCGCTTCAACCCTTAAACTTGATGAGTATTTTTAGATACCTTTTCCTGAAGGTCGTATTAAACGCTAGAAAGTTTGCCTACAACGCACTGAGAAATTGAAGTAGCTGTTTCAACCTCTCGTTATAGATCTTCGACAGGACATGTTGACACTCCAGATTTTGCGTTTGATGGACATACTTTGGAAAGAAGCTGGTCTGGATCTCCGGTAAAGATCTCTTGAGTGCTAGTTTATTTGGATGGAGAGTCAACTTTTAGCAGGAAAGCTTTCCTGTTTTTTAAATAGCTTTCCCACTGTCCCCTTTCTAAAGATCGATGGCCAAAGGTTTCACTTGTCAAAGGCAAGGTCATCGAGCTATAGAAGGCAGTTACCTTAACTAATTAGATGGTTTCTCTTAGCAGTTCATTCCCTTGATGACCCACGTTACAAAAGAGTTTAGCCATTAAAAGAAATAATGGAAGTGTGAAGAAGTGAAACTTTGTGATTTTTGTTTATTATCAAGCAGAATATTTTTCCTTGTGCAGCATATCTCATGTCATTTATCTAAGTTGCCACACTGATTATAATTCCATTGTTCTCATGTATAGTTTGCTGGTTTCTTCCTTTGAAAATCATCTAGATAAAAAGCATTGTATGAGAGGAGGAAACAATTCTCGAGCTAAGGGTCCAGCAAGTGGGTGTTGTGCTGCCTGTTTGTGCCTGTGACCTTTCCAACTGGAGGTGTTTTGTAAACTCCTCATGTAACAAACTTGCCTATTAATGGTTGCTGATTTTCCAGGCATATGCGAAAACAGAGATTGGGTGATTATGGGAATTGTGACTCTAAAGTTCTAATACACATGTGCAAGTGAGGCACAAACAGGGAACACAGATCTGCTGGCCGAAAGTTATCAGCTGAGGATTGCATCTGGAATACACCATCGAGATTTTCTAATAGGCAGAACTCTCTCTAGAAACGAGTCAGCTATAAGTACTGGTAATTTGGGGTGTGGGAGTAGGAGGCTTGAGATTCTTTATAATAGAATTTCACTGTCTGGTTGAAAATTACCAGAATTGTGGAACAATTTTGTGGCACAAATACAGGTTCTTCCTTTTAACATTTTCCTATTTCTCTTGGTCTTATTTGTTAAAATATGTTTGCAGCTTCCTGATAATTACACTTTTAATGAAGTAATTCTAACCTAGCCATTATAAAGTCAGTGGAGAAAAAGCATAATGTCCTAGTGCATTTCTACTAAAGTATTAGAGAAGTTTTTATCGTATTGAACTCACCCATATTTCATGCTAAAGCTTCCTTTTTGCTTCCTTTGAGCAGGTTTTGTAAGGTTGTAAACTTATGGTAGAAATGAAAACTCAAAACTTAGGTATTCTGTTAGGGCAGAAATACTCAGTTTGAGAAGAATCTTCACATTTGCTCTGCTGCTCCTGCAAAACCACTTCTCTCAAAATGAAGTAATAAACCTTTCCAAGATGTCATGAGTACACTGAGTTTCTAGCATTTGGAAAACTTGTTTCAGAATGATGAGGAGAGTTTTAGGGATTTTCATGTATTTATTAGTTAAGTCTCTAGGGCGATATGTCCTCCCATGAAAACTAGTCACTTTTTAGTCGATTGTGTCAGTAACAATGAACTCAATTTTTTTTTTTTTTGTGGTAGCCACTCTTACCTGTTACCACTGTTGTTCACAATGACTGTCAGTCTCTTCAACATACATTCTGAAGTCCCACTTTGCGTTCTTTTCTTGATAAAACACTGTTTGGATGTCTGAAAACATTTTTCAGACTAGAAATATCTTTGTATCTTCCAAAGTCTCTTGCAAAGCAGCTTTTTTACCTTCATCTGCTTGATAGGATAAGCATGACTTCTTTGTAGGAATACTAGAGTATTGCGAAGAGAAACAGTGTCAGGCATTGTTCAGTGTTACCATCCAACCCTCTAGTACCTGGGGAACTTTTCCAGCCAAGTCTATGCACCAGTTTTAGTTCTTATAATTCTCAAATTCTGATTTATTTTTAGAAAAAAGTGTTCTGAAGAAGATACTGGGTGTCACATTACTATAAACCATTTGGAGGCCATAAATTCAATTTCGTATGACTGAAAGAGCTGTAATCCTTTGTGTTAATTTTTTAAGTGTTGTTTACAAGGCTAGAAGTACTTATTTAAATATTACTTAAAATACTTCATTTAGATTCTTTGAGCTCATTTCAAATTTTTTGTAGTTCAAGCGTAACAGTGGAAGCTTTATAAGGCACATAACATCAGCCCACACAGATAAGTAAGATTATAAACTTGTTACTTATGCTGCTTATGGAAAGATTCCTTTGAGTGAAGTATGGGTTAATGTAGGAATGTGAATAATAAATTGTTTCTGGAAGTGTATGTTTGTGATGAGGTGGCTGAGTGTGTGTTAAGTTGAACACTGAGGAAACTTTCAGTAATTTATGTAATTATAAATAGACTGTGAGGAGACTGATCCAGTATTTAAGGGCAAGGACAACCTCTGGCAGCTGTGGAATCCCAGATGAGGCATTCTTTGGTTGCTGCCTTCCCAGAAGCTTAGTTTGTGGTTCCAGCCTGGGCCACACACCGTGCCTAGCAAACAGGAATAGTGGTTAGGAGTTATCAAATACGCTTTTCCTGACTAAAGCATTTTTTAACCCGACAAAGGAAAACCAGAAAGTAGCTCTGATGTCCAAGATTTTTCTTAAAAGTCTCAGAAGAAGAAAAAAAAAGAAAGAGGAAATTCCTAGTGAGAATTGAAGTTCTATAATTGGCCTCTTCCATTTATTTACTTAACTGGGAGCATCTTCCTTCCATTCATCCTCTCATAGTTATGATTATAAAATAAAATTCTGGGATTGAGGCAGGATTACAATCCTATGTCTATTAAAGAGACATTAGCCAGACAGTTGCCAAGGGAAGGCTCTGAAATGGCCTTAATTGAAAACAGAATTGGACAGAAACAGTACTCTGAATGCCTGGAGCATGAGGATGCAGCTAAGAGGGTAAGACCTTGTGATCTCCATGTTTGCGTTCTACACGTCTCTCAAGAGGAGGAACTCCAAAATCTATGGATTAGCAGCAGTTGTAACGGGTTCTGTTGCCTTGTTCATGAGTCAGGACTTGTTGGCTTGCTTCTTTTTGCTTGGCTAAGAGCAACAGTGTCAGGAGAAAAAGTAGTGTCAAACAGAACTGCTTTCCTGAAAAATACTTCATACGTCCATACTACTGACTAGAGTCTTTTCTTCTTGCCCTGTATCGTCCTTTGAGGCTTTAGTTTCCCTGAAGTTGTTGCTTCCCTTTTTCCTTTTGTGGATGCATGGTGGATTTTTTCCTCTTCACCTTTTTCCACTACAGAAAGTCTGATAACTCCGTTCAGGTAAAAGCAGGGCTTTGCACCTGTTTCACCAGGGTAAGAGCAGATGCACTTGCTGCTTGCCTTTCTCTTCCAATTGATAATACGTTGCCACAAGCAAATTGTACAGCTTCTAAGAAATGTGGATCAAGTGGCAACTAATGTGCTGCCATCAAGGAGCTTGGGATAGGATCAGTTTCCTTATAATTGCACTGCAATCCACAGACAGTTATTTAGTAGTAATTTAAAATGGAATCTTAGCCCAGTCTGTGTCTAAAGCAAGCACTGATATTCCTGGTGGGATTATCAGCTCTTGAGAGGAACATGAAATATGTGGTTTTGAGATTTCTAAAGCTGAAGAAGGAGAAAGGTTGGTTGATTTGTTAGTTTGTTTGTTTAACTGTCAACTAATTTGTCTCATGGGTAAACTGGCCTTTTTCACCCATGGTGTGTTTTGTTGTCGAGGTTCCTGTGTGTGCATCCTGACGAAATACCACAACAAAGCCAGGGTTTGTATCAGAAAAAGAAATATGTGTAGGCGGGAGGGTGCAGCAGTGTGCTGCAGTGGTTCTTCAGCTTGGGCTGTCACTGGGTGGACTGTGGAGTGCACAGCTGAATAAAACTTCAGCTGTACAGTGCATCTGCCTCTCAGTCCAGACTCAACCATTAGACAGCAAAGATGGTCGCGCCAGATGAACGCTGCTCTGTCATTTAGAACCATCTGGCTCAGAGTCAGTTTGCCTTAGACGTCAGTCAGCCAAGTGCCGGAGAGAAGGGAGAAAACTGAAAAAGCACATGCTTTAGTTATTCCCCATACCTGTTCATTTCTAAGACAAACTGTTACCTGAAAATTGAGGAGGAAATAGTTGGCCTAAGACTTTCTCAGTTCTCTCTGTAGTTTATCTCTATTTGTTTCTTGTACTTTAAATATAAACAATTATGGAACAAACTAAGTTAAATGCTATTTACATGAGGCTGCATCTGCAGATTGACAAAATGAGACTTTCAGAGTTATAACTCTACAAGTTATTTTGCTTTAAAAAATTCTACATCTGAAGTAATGTGTATGGGCATGCTCGTAGTAGATGACATAACTTTCTATTATTTCTGTGAGGAATGTTTAAAAATTACAAATGCATGTCACAGCAGAGGAGCATAACACTTGTCTTCCCAAGCATGCTGTGGGCTCTGCAGTGTTGCATCTCTTAGGAGAGTAATGCTTGTATCAAAAAGTATTTCTGCTGCTTTACCTATATTACAGCATTGGAATTCTGTTAAGAGAGAAATTATTAATGTGACAGAGCAACATAAAAAACTAAGTTTGAGGAGTTTGATCTATATCAAGTGACCTTTGCAGTAGTAAATTGTCATAAAAGTATTTGGTACTTGGTTACTTCTTGGACAGATAGAGGGAGTTCTCGAAACTACGCTTTCATTTCACTGCCTATTTATAGTGAATTTTCATTTTCGTCTCCCTTGATGTGTGTGAAGTCTGATGTTAAGCAGCTGAGTATGAATGAAATCAGAGTTCACAAACATACTGAAAAATGTATTTGTAACAAGGCTAAAAAGAATGTCATTATTTTTAAACCATCGGACCTGAAGTCACGGAGAATGTGTTGATAAATTACTGTAACTTGGTGTTGTATTTGGAAGGATACTGCTCTGGAGAATTAACCTTTTGAAATAAAAACCGGAATTAAATGGAGTGAAGAAGAAAATTTTCTGTCCTGCCCAGGATTGCTGTATTGATCTGTCTGTGGTCTTTACTGGCATTAAAAGCAGGGAGCATACATATCCTGCTGACAGATGTTGAAGTTAGAAAGACCAGGATGGGATGGAAAGGGCCCAGAGGATTTGTCCCTAACTTGACTCCTGTCAAACTGTCTCTCTGACAAGGATGTTTTTTCCTCCAGTTGTAAGTGCAGAGTCCTCAAGGGGCTGAAGGCTTTCATCATTGCTTGCTTTTGAAGGGGAAGTTGTTGGACATGTGCCCAGTTAGGCTGCAAGGAGGGTGGGTTGAAATGCTGTGGAAGAAGGCCAGCGTGCACTTTAACCTGGCAATATTTGGCTTACATTTGTCATGTCGTGATAAGGATGGGCAGTGCTTCCTTGTATCATGAACGCTGCTGTTCAGTAATTACGGATACCAGTCTGTTCATTGTGAGAACCGTCTTGGTCTAGAGTTGAGGTCTACTGGGAAGTAGATTAGAATAGAAATGGGAAGAAGGTTCCAAATCTGCACTTCTTTTTTTGTTTTGAAGTTGTGTTCTCAAAATACCCCTTGAATCTGGTTTTCAGTTCACTTTGATGCCATTAGAGAAGAATCTCCAACTCTGTAGTTATTACTACTTGTGCCACTTGAGTTGTGTGTTATTACTGAGGTAGAGAAACTGCTCAGTTATCTAATAGCTGTTATGCCAAGGAGTTCCAATTGATTTAATCCAGAATTTTATTTTTCTTTCATGTCTTGGGTCAATAGACTATGTCAGTTAAGAGATGTGGTTCTGCTTTGTACCGATCAAACTTAGTATCTGTTTTATACATAAATACTGATGACAGCTCCACCAGCAATGCTTTTGCTTTCTATATATACACACACACGCACACAAGTATGTTAATATGTCCTGCAATTTTTTGTACAGCTTTGTAAGTTAGTGACTGCTAGTCTGTACGTTTTGTATACTGCAGTTACATTTGCATGGGCATCCGTTCTTTTATACATGGATCCATGACAAGAATTGAGACAATATTCCTGGCACAAGATGCCCAGCATGAGAACAGACACCTCCGTTTGTGGTGCAATGCCTTTGAAGAGTTTCCTTTATGTTTCCATAGCATAGGTTGAGCTTCCATCTAAGTTGCCATTCCATTTAGCATTGTAAGCATTTGGAGTGAGGAAACATTCTGGAAAAATACACTTATCTATATAGGCACATCTCTCCTTGATTCATATCTTTAACTGTCTTATTTTAATGCAATGATATTGTTGTAGATATTTTTACTAGGCATAGTATATGAATGCACGGGTATATTCTTACACATCAGGCAGGTTAAAAGATGTATTCCTGTTTTTCATTAGGTTTCTATGCTTAAAATTAGTACAAGTTGGAAAACATTATAGTATGTTTATATTTAAAATTATTTCTAGCATTTTAAGTTGAAATAGGAAGAATGAGGAAAAAGGATAAGATCCTCTTTTCCATGTAAACAAATAATTTAGTGTAGAATGAACATGAGAGTAACTCTGTTTAGCCAGTAAATTAACAAATGAAAACGAAGGGCTCCCTCTATGGTTTCTCCTATAAAGTTACAAGTAAATGTGTTCCCTAGCAAAAGGGAAAAATTACGTTGCTTATAATTTCTTTTTTAACGTATATGTATGTAATAGGAAAATTGTTTTAAATATATTGCTGGTATTTTAACTTTGCAAGTGATATCTGTATGTTAACCTTCAAGAGTTTAATGTTCAAGTTAGCGCTGAGTATTCAGCCTGCTCAAAATATTGATAATCTAATGAAACAGTCTTACTATTTTTGGTTCTAACATGAATCTGTGTTTCGTTTCAGGATATTGCCGTATGGGTGTTTAGCAACTGGAGATCACTCTGGCCTTATTGAGGCTGTTTCTAGTTCAGAAACCATTGCTGACATTCAGTTAAATAGTAGCAACGTTGCTGCTGCTGCTGCCTTCAACAAAGATGCTCTCTTAAACTGGCTGAAGGAATACAATTTAGGGTAATTTCTACAGTTATTTTCTCATCCATAATGTAAGCTGCAAAATTTCAATAAGTTTCTATTTCAATATTGAGGAATGTGTGGCTCTTCTGGCAGGTTTGTCGCTACTTGTTTTTCTAGTGTGATGAATTCTGACTCAGATTCATGATGCTTTTGCAATTCAAACAGCGATCCAGCTGAAATTCTGGGATTTGCAGCATTTTGACTACATGTTGTTGAGTAAGTCGTACAAGATTTGGCAAAACAAACAAACGCAAGAAAACTACATGGGGCTCAAGTCTTGATGTTGTTGCCTTTCATAATATTTGCATTCCTCCTGTTCTCCATAGCTACTTTTAACAGTATTTTCTCTCAAATATGTACAGTTTTACAACATCCTAATGGGCTTCTGATTTAAACAAGCAAAAATCCTTTTTTGAGGTCAAGGTATGACATAAATTAGCTGTAGTATGCACTAACATTGTTTGTCTTTGTGCTTCTAGGGATGACTTGGATCGAGCCATCGAAGAATTTACTCTGTCTTGTGCTGGCTACTGTGTAGCTACTTACGTGTTAGGAATTGGTGACAGACACAGTGACAATATCATGGTCAGAAAAAATGGGCAGGTAAAAATCTCTTCTGTGTCTCTGTTGTCCCAGAATTATTTTGAGAACTGTTAATTTCTTTAGTGTCTCAGTTAAATGAAATCCATGCATTGTTAGAACTGCTGTCTTTGTTTACTGAGAACTGACGAGAGCTTCAAAGAAAGGAAATGCAAGAAGAGTGAAAGGAGCAACCAGTGCTTGTTTAGTCAGCAATTCTGTATCAAGTGAGGCTGTTCTAGACAACTTCAGAACATCCAAAAACCTGCTAATAGTTCAGATTCATTGAATAAAAGTAGTCTTAGAGTATCTTGCAAAAGACCTTCATTAAAAATACAGGAATTGCAGTTTTGAGCGGTATAGCTTTCCTGAAGTTAGTCTCTGCAGCCCCTCCTGCAGAAATTTTCTATACGGAACTCAGTACCAGCATAATGCTGTGACCGGAAGTCTGAAAATCTAGAACCTAGGTAAACTATTAGAAATGTATTTTCCTGTTTAATTGCTACTTTCCACTGTAACTTGTCTGATTTTATTTAAGTTATTCTGACTATAAAAGTAGCAAGGGTTATAAAAGTGAGAGTTTTACAGAGATTTACAATATTCTTTTAAGTTTTTATCTACTAGAAGAAACCTGAAATGCCCTTACCTTTGATTCTAAAACAGGAGAACTGTCACAGATTCCTTGGGATTAATTTAAGTTCTACCAGCTTTGCTCCTGACTTTATGTAGGAAGCCCTTGGATATTATGATGTTGAGCCTCATGGGCTCATCATTGGGCTCATTTCTCTATCTGATATTACCAACAAGATGTCTATTGGCAGACACTAGAAGCTTAAACCTGAGATAATCTTTTGCACACTGATTTGTAGCAGTGGTCTCTTGTAACAGCGTGGATGTTATTGCTGACTTTAAATAAATCTTGAAATGTTTTAAAACTAAATACTTCCAAAGGGTTGAAACCATGGGCTATAGAGAGTAGCATTATGAGTTAGCAGTTCTTGATTCCAGCATTTTGTAGAGATATAAGGGAAGTATTTAACTGGAGAAATTAATTTTCGCTTTCTGCTTTTTTAGCTCTTTCATATTGATTTTGGGCATATTCTTGGAAACTTCAAGTCCAAGTTTGGAATTAAAAGGGAACGGGTACCTTTCATACTCACCTATGATTTCATTCATGTTATTCAACAAGGAAAAACAGGGAACATTGAGAAATTTGGTCGGTGAGTATAATTTTGATTTCTTAGTTTGTAACTGAGATGATCTCTGGTGGTAATTTCCAGCACACCAAGAACCTGTCTGGGTTTGGTTTGCTCACTTGTACTTGTATGGAGGTGTGCTAACATGCATTTATGATGTTATCTACTACTCTACCTAAGCTAGAATATATGTACACATTACTTCATACCTCAGAAACCACAGCTCTGCAGTAGAAAGCTACACTACCTTTTTATCTTGGGCAGGAGATGGCAGATTCTTCTGGGCTCATCTTTTTACCTTCAGCAGCACTGGGCACTAGGGAGGGATTTGACAGACTCTTGTTCAAGTGAGGTGAAGCACTGGACTTAGAAACAGGCTCCCTTCTGCCCTTCCTGTCCATCCGTGCACACTCAGTGTGCTGACCAGGCCTGGCCTTAGATGCTCTGGCAGAATGCAACACTGTTGCATGCCCCTTCCCATCTTGGGTTAGAGAGCTATGGTGGAACATGAAAGCACATGATAAGGGAAAGCTACCCTCTGTGGTCCTGTGATCCTACTTATTGAGATAGATTTTTTTTTTTTTTTTCTCTTCTCTCCTCCCCCTTCTGTATCATTCTCACCAATTGACAGGATGGGCACTCTGGATGTTTTCCTCTCACTTTGCTATCAGTTTTGACAGGAAAAAGTTTTTGGCAGGCATGAAATTAAGTACCTGGATATGGCTTGACAGATCTTCTGGCTTCTTCTGGTAGATGCCGCTGTGCATATATTTGTAGTGGTGGGTCTAGAAGAATGGAAAACACCTGCCAGTGAAATGTGACTGTCCTGGAGAGTGAGCAAATTAACCTTGTAGCTCCATTTTTAAAACCATTAAGTAAAGACTGTTAGGTGACTGTGCTATTGTAAGAGCTGTGGAATATGGAGTGCTTTAAATAGCAGTAGGATTCCATTTTCTCTTGAAAAATGCCTCAGAAGAGATTTATTCTTTGAAGTATAACTTGTCATCTTGTTCTGAAGGGGTCTTCCCATTTTCCAGATTGAACACTGGACAGTGGCACATTTGGGAATGTTGAGCAAGTTCTCAAGTGTCTGCGTGATGGGTCTTTATGACAGATCTGGCAGCTCGATTTTGACCATGTTTGCAGGAAGGAATTACTGTACAGACAGGCTGGATTGGCAGGGGCTGCTACAGAGGTTCTGTTTTTCCACCGTAGGTCCACTATATAGGATCAGCAGGGCATTTCACCTAATACATTCTCAGGGAGGTCAAACACTGGCATTACCTTTGGCATTTTTTGCTCTTTCTGAAGAATATGCTTTTTAAATTTTTTTTTAAAGCTTTTGGTCTCTTGTACCAATGTTTTAAGGGCTTGTTGGAGAGGCATGGGGTATTTTTGTAGGAATGCATTGGAGGTTCTGTAGACATCTCTGTTGTCCTTTCTGTTGCTAGGATATGTGTGTTAGGCCAATTTTTTTGAAATCGTTACATATATTTGTCAACAGTGTAAGTTCTCACGTGTTGTCTTCATTGCATGTGTATTGTGGTTGAACATGAAGGTTCCGCCAGTATTGTGAAGAAGCATACTTGATTCTGCGAAAACATGGAAACCTATTTATTACACTCTTTGCACTGATGTTAACTGCAGGGCTTCCAGAGCTAACCTCTGTCAAGGACATCCAGTATCTCAAGGTAAAATAAGATCTACAGCTCAGTGGGACTTAACATTTTTCCAGTATGTGAGTTTTGATTCCTAGATGAATACATTTTGTTTCCTGTTTCTCTCAAGATTGCCACACAGTGAAAGGAAACTATGAATATACGTTCTTCTCAGCCATTCTATAAAGAGCTCAGCATCCCTGCAACTTAAGTGTAGTCATTTCAGGGGTGTTTTATGTCTTGGCTCTTGCACAAGCATAGACCTGTAAAGGTGAAAATTATTTGCTTAATTCTTTAGTTTCATCTTTAAACCCAGAAAATACTACTGATATATTGCTTAATGAATAATTAGTGAAAAAGTGTCAAAACAAACACAATGTGGTTTGTGTTGAAAGGTGAAGGAGGCTTTAACTGTGGCTTTTAAAATTCCTAACAGTACTTGTTTTTCTGTCTTCTTAGGACTCTCTCGCCTTAGGGAAAAGTGAAGAAGAAGCACTAAAACAATTTAAGCAAAAGTTTGATGAAGCACTCCGGGAAAGTTGGACTACTAAAGTGAACTGGATGGCTCACACTGTTCGAAAAGATTACAGATCCTAGAAGATTTTTGCATTTGCACTAAGCTGAATGTTACCTTGATAAGTGTTTCTAAAGGGGACCTGTAGCATGGACCAACAAAACTTATTTTAAACAAGAAAGAAAACAAACCAACAAAAAGAAACGTGCTGAAATAATTCCTGAGTCTTTTGCACTCTGCTTCCGAATGCTTGGTTCCAAGACTGTCTCTACAAATAGCAAACATCCTGGATAATCAGTTCCTGCTGACTTTGCACGCTGAGAGCTACTAGGCATTTTTAAAAATTCTTTGGTACTTTATGGAGGTGTAAATATTTGGTTTTATACGTTAGGGTAATGTGCCCTAACATACTCAGGAGGTTTGAAGACCTCTGTCAGAACTGATGTTTGTTTAAAGTTGGGACTTGAAGAGGAGGGTTTTTTTTTTTAATATCCTAATCTGGCTAAAAATGACCATATTGTGTATATTTTTCATAAGAACTCTGCCCTACTGGCACAGATGCATTAATTCTACTGTAAATAGCAACCACAGTATCATTGTATTACAGGGAGCTGTTTCATGTCTTATACTGCTGCCAAAAGAAGAGCAGGTATCTGTAAGATGGAGAGGGGTGAGAGATGGAGTAGGGGGATGGACCTTTGAAAATCATGCAGTGTCCAGATGATCAGGGTTGCGCAATTTTGTTCCTCTGACACAACGCACACAGAAGCAGCCCTTCAGTAAGGGGAAAGTTAGGCCAATTCTGAACACGTCGGAGAATCCCTCACTGGTGAATGGTTTCCCATTTGGCTTCTGGGGCTTTGTTTTCAGCTCCTTAAGGAGCACATTTATTTCAGGTTCAGCAAGAAGCCTTACATTGAAACGCATATCTCAGATTAGTTGTGCCATGCAAATGTACTGACTTATGTATGGAACATTTTCATTAAAAATACTACACATAGTGTTTTTTAGAGCATATGTACCAAAAACCACAAATGTTTGGAAAAGCAAGTGTTTATGGGAAAAGATCATTCCATAAAACACCAATGAGAAGTCATTAATCTTTTCTTTCCGTATTTATTAAAAGCTTGCAGTAAAGTTGCTTTACCAAGATATATATGTTGAAGATGGTTGCTGAAGAAACTGGATTTGTTTTAATTTATTTAGTGAGGTACCAGGCTTTTAGGTGCTTAAATGGAGAGCAAATTTGTTACGTGCAATAGGGAACTGCTGATAAAAGGTGTAACGTACTGTTTCTGAACATCAGCAAGATAGACTTTAACTACTGCTTGTTCTCCAAGGAACACTGGTAGCTCAATTCTTGTTGACATTTGAAAGAGAATTAAACATATATATATTTACTTTTTGACTAAACAATTGTTTTTCATAGAAATGTTGTTTTCTGTAGGAGTTTAATTAAAGGTGGGTTTACTTTGTTGAGAGTGATGTATTATTTTTTGTTGTTGTTTGGAGGTTTTGTTATTTCTTTTAAAGGTCAAGAACCTGTCTGGAGCCAGAATAGCATTTTATGTTGTGGTTTGATTCTCTTGTCCTCACCATCCAGGCTAATCTTTATATCCGTAGCTAAAAGGGCAGGTCTGTTCCATGTTCCGCCACAGGCTTCTGAGGCTTTCAGCAAGTCAGTCCAGTGGGTGCCTTAGATTCCCATCAGCAAAATGGAGAAAGTAGCACTGACCTCCAGATGTATAAACACCTTCCCTCAGTTACCGCTGGGATACTGCACAGAGCAAAGATGGTTTGTAATGTGATTTTTTTTTTTTTATGTCACTTTAATGCAGGCTATAAAAGTATTTGAGCCAGGTAATGTGATTTCCTTGCCATCTTCTTTAAAAGTACTGGTACTCAGAGGTGATTAGAAAATACTGCCTCTGCTCAGTATTTGTATTAGTTAATAGCCCTCCAATGGGATATGTGGTATTTGGTTGTCTTTACCTTCACTACATTTACTCTTGGCAATTTATTAGCAAGAATGGGGAAAAAAAGTTAGAGGCTTGTTAAATGGTGTATTTCCATGTTTGGCAGCAAAAGAAAAGAATACATTTTCCTCATATAAATTGAACTTGGTCTTCAACTAGCTGAGAGGATAGCACATGTCACAAAAATGCTTTTCCAGGCTGACCTCTCGAGGTGAACCTTACATGAAACTTTATAAGCTTCATGTTTATAAGGTAACCCAGGTTAATTTTGTGATACCTTCATGTTAAGGAGTACTGTTTTGCTGAATTGTGTTAGTAAATAGATAACCACTTTCCCTGGGTTTCTATCATCCATGCTACAGCTTGTGGCATACAGATTCTCATTCAGAAAATAAATAAGTAAATAAATAAATAAACTGCTTTGTGAAAAGTAGGAGGGGCAGTCTGTCCTCCCCATTTTGTCATCCAAGAGGAGAAGAGTGGAATTTTGTCACATCAGTCCATTAATTGTTTCTGTACTTACCTCCTGAAGTAATGGTAGGTTAATTTGGGTTGAGTGGGATCAAATTTTTTTCTTCTTCTCAGCCATTATTTTAGACCATTTGCAGAATTCAGAAGGCATCAAATGGTCAGATTATAATATGAGAGTTTAAAGATTTTGTTCATAACAGTGAGTGAAAACACAACCTTTTTAAATGTGGAAGCTTTGGAAAGGATATAATTTTATGCAACTGTAGAAAAGAAACATAAGCTACAACTTTAGTATAAAACACCTGCAGTTCAGATGGTCTCATGTTAATTATTTTTCTCTAAGTTGACTTCTAATCTGGTCTGTACATTTCCACTGGAAAAAATTCTTAAACTAGATCTGCTTCTTAAGACCTGGCTTGTATCTGACAGGGGAAAAGGTACCTAGACTGCTTTAAAAACAACAACTGAAATAGGGTATGTATAGGGTGTGTATATTGTATACGTTTGTTCTGATGAGGTTTTTTTTGATTGCATGATTAGTTGATGGGTTTGTTTTCTCTACCTTGTATCATTTGATTTGTGCCAAATGGTGAAAGCTGCTGCTTTTACACTCTTTCTTTGTCCTGTATTTGGTTTCCAAGGAAAAAGCTCACAGGGATTTGCCCCTCACTAGTGGAGTTGCTTTCTTTCCCTTTTGTGCTTTTATTGGTTTTATTGACAGTGGTGTGTTGATTTGTTAAGTCATTCACATCCTAGCAAATGCCTTGACAGAGCCTATTCATGTATCTAATAGTCTGATATTCCTCTTTAATTTCTTAGAGCTATTGAAATCAGATAATTTAATAGTACATGCTCTTAATAATTAACATGTCAGCCTATGACCATAGCTTTAGGAATTATTTCAAGCTTAAATCTTCTATGTATGTGATCAGTATTTCTATTATTCTTTCACAGTATATTGTATTAATATAATTACATGTCTGAGCTGTTTTTAAAATCTGAAACTGAAATGCTGTACTCAGATAATGCATTCCAGGTTTTGGCAAGTTTCTTAAAATAACTTTTAAAATAAGTTGTCTGACATAATACTGTTAAGAGATGAAGTAGTAGAGCTGTCTTGATGAATGCAAATGTTAGCAGGTGCTGCCACATGAGGTGGCAATGCTGGTGGACCTCACAATTTACATATGGCTGTTGGATTTTTTCTTAAATTATTATTATTTTTTTATATATACAAATGTGCCTCATTCTGGCCTGGCTCACAAGATGAAAGTCAGACTATGCTCAAAGTAGTTGTTTTATTGGCCAAAATACCATACTGACTACTGTTTCCACTGCAAAACTGTTTTGTTTGAGGCATGTCTGTCTGCCACTCAGTGTTCGTGGATATAGTCTGGGCATAAGGTGAGTAATGAAATTATTTCTGTAACTGGAATAGCTTTGCAAGTCAGTCACAGTAAGATCACAATTATAAAATCTCAAGTGATTAAGTAGACATACGGATTGCTGATCTTTCATATTTTGGCAGGTCAGTTCAAAAAAACTAGCTTTGCCTGTCTTTAGAAAAATGGTTTAGATGGCGTGGATGTGAAAGCTTCCTCTGACATCTTCTGTGGGAACAGCATGCACAACCTCATGCCCACGTGGGTCACTTACTTAGGCAGCACAGGTAAGCGTCTTAGTGCAGGGGCTGGGGAGTCAGCAGAGCTGGATTTTTCTGATGTTTCCACAGGGACACTGGGGACTTTTTCATGTAAACCTAGCACGCAGAAAGAGAAAAAGTGCTCTCGGTAATACATGGTCCCAAGCAGATCTCTGAAGCAGAGTTCAGTAGCCAGTCCAGGAAAGTTGCAGTAATTTTACCAGTTAATGCTACTGAGAAAACTTGAGTACTGTGCTGCTTGTGCTACCTCATCTCATAATAAAAATATTGTGGTTACTCTTTCCAAGCATGACTTCATGACTGATCAAGAAGAGGGTATGTGCTTCTGCCAATGCTGACCAAGGAATTTATTTGCCCTGCTCATATTACTAGCTGTTCTTCAAACAGCCTAGCAAAATGGCAGTAACTGTTGGTGAAGTGAGGAGAAAAAAACAAACAAACAAACAAAGCTATTTCCTTCACTGAGCTGGGCTTGCATACTACTGTTACTGGGCTGCCTTTCCAACCTAACATGAGGAACTTAGTGTCTGTCTTCTAGCAAACCAGAAGGGAAACTCTGCCAGTTAGATGCTGATAGAACTTTACTTGTTATGTCACCTAGAACATGTAAAAGGTTAATTCTGATTTGCTGGGTATTGTTTGGCTTTGATGAAGCAAATGAGCAGAAGTAACAGTTGAGCACCATGGAAACATGATTTCTGTTTGTGAATCCTGCCTAATATTTTCTCCTACATATCTTAACAGGCCTTGCCCTGTGAGCATTCTCTGGATGTGCATTTGTGATCTGACCACCTGTACGACATGGGCAAAGCAGTTCATTCTGGTTTCTGAAACTGTTTCTTTACCTCCTTTGCATTGAGTGTTCATTTGACATATCAGAAAAGGAGCTGAGCAGTATTGCTCAGGATACTCGGAATTGTGGGAATGCTGTATACATGGCTCTGATTTCCTCTTGTTGAAACTTTTCCATGGGGGCAGGGGGACCACACAACACAAGAATGGATGATATAGCCCAGTTAAAGGAAAAAAAAATATCTGGATTCCAGTCCCCTTACCAAACATTCATTGGAACAAAAATGGAACAGCTCCAAAAAGGGAGTGGGAAGGGCAGAGAGTCCTTTGCCTTGTGGACTAAAGGCTTGGGAACTTAGGAAGAGGAGTGATGAACCAAAGGTTCAAACTTCCCAGCCTGTGTTCTGTCCACTTGGCTTAGTAAAAGAACTCTTAATGTCAATGTGAGATGAAGTCTGTTTAGCCCATTCCCTACCAAATAGCAAGGAATTCATCCTGCATATAGAGTTGTGCCAGTTGGCTTGGCAGAAGATGCATGCTGCTAGGTTTGGGCTGATATGCTCCAGAGGCTGCTTCTACCCTTAAGCTGTATTTTTGAGTTCCATAAAGGTGAATAGTCTTGTGTATGCCCAGACCTTAATGCCACCCACCCCTACCTGTGTGTATTGGCTAGTCACCGTGCTGCTTTCCTGGTTGTCGCTGGGCAAGTCCTTCCATGCACTGTGAAGGAAATGGAGACAGACATCTCAAGGTGTGGGTTCCACTGGTACGCTTAAACTTTGAATACTGTTTTATTTGGTGCTGTACTACACAGATCTTAAACCCAAAGAAGATTTTGAGTTGCAATTGTTATTGTTCCTCATAAGGAAACGTACTTGATCATAATCTAGGAGTTGAAAGACTGTAAAAGTTCAGATGTTCTAGAAAGGAATTCAAATGCGATCTGCAGTGTTTGTGGCCAGGATAGCCTTTAGAAAACCAATTCCCCATCAAACTGCATACCCATGCTAGTTAATTTTAAAATAAATTAAAAGTTTAATGTTTCAGACTGCGAACAACACTGAAACATACCTTGACATTACAAATAGTTGTAATGCACCACATGGTCTTGCATTTAATATTCACTTTCTCTTTTGCAGCTCAATGGGATAATCTTGTTTCCTTGAAAAGAAAAAGAAAATTCTTTGAAACTGCTTCTGAAGCCATTCCCTGCTCTTAACAGCTCAGAAACCTTTAGCTCCTACTTACAAATCTTTGTTTGCGGAGTTTATGCTAGTTAAATTAGTTAATGTGCATCTGCTATGAACAGTAAGTATGAGCTACAATATGGTTGTAATTGCTGACGCTGCATACAGATTGCACAAACCAGAGATCCAGTCAGCCTGAATGGATCCAAGCTTTAGCATTTTGGATGTAGTCAGGTACCGACAAGGCACCCACACCAAATCTTTAATCACCTCCACGTACTTGACTTTCTGCAATCAATGCACTAGACCTGGTGTCTCCTCTGTCATAGTGATCAAGCAGGCTGTGGGCAATGAAGCTGCTTTCTGAGTGTAGTGTGTCACATTTTCGGCAGACGAGGATTTCACATTTTGGACACATTTTCCCAGAGTGCGGCTGCCTTAGAGAGCATATTTCCTCCCGCGCTGGCTTCAGCTTTTTGGAACCTTTCCTGTGTAAACACGTCTTCTTGTCTTCAAAAAGCTGACTTCTTCCCTGAGGGCTAGAACAGTCAGAAAGGAAGGTGACAAGTTTAACCTATACACTTCCTAGATGAATGAGCTCAGCAGAAGCAATTAGTATGTGTTTTATGAACTTGTTATGAGGGTTTACCTATGATACACTAGGAACAGGTGCAATGTGTGGTCACCTACAGAAAAGAGGACTGGACAGAAAAAGGAGAGTCTGGCTGTGGTGCCATGATGGCAGTGACAAGCCGTTAGTTTTAGAACATAAAATTATTTAAAAGGATTTGTGACCATTTAAACAAAAACCTTTAAAAAAAATCATAACTAGCTAGGTAGGAGCTTTCTACTCAGTTCTTCAATATGTAGCTTTTCTGTGGGTGACTGTGGCATGAGTTTCATGTGTTTGCATGAAGACAAATTTCATACAGCTCTGTGTACCTAAGTTCCAGGCCTCTGACCTAGTAGACCTCACCTGTACTAGGTTCTTTTTCCATTTACATGCACTAATAATTATGCTGGCTCATAGGTTACCCTATATTGCACTATCCTTGAATAGAGATGGAAGGGCTGAAAGAAAAGCACTATTTATTGAATTATATACCATTATTTTTTATATAAAATAGTACTTCAAAATCAAGACACTAGCCTACAATAATCCCTTACAAGAGCTTGCAAATCAGTGTTGAACTGTAGAGATGATCTGATTTGGCTACACCACTGCGAAAGTTGCGTAGGCCCTGATGCATTGAACGTTTTTTAAAAACACTGCCATGCAATGTCTTGGCAGAAATACACGCAGTGAAGTCTGAAGACACCTTCCCATTAATGTGAGAGTACTATGAGAAAGAGGATGCTATATTACTGTTTCAGATTTTTTAGATTGAAGAGAAAAATCTGTATTCATCACTTACAAATAAGGATCAAGGCCCAGAAAACATGATTTTACTGATTCGGTTGCATTTTTCTGCCTTGAGAATGCATGTTTCAGTGAAATTCTGAACAACAGAGAAAATTCACAGCTCTAATTCACTAACACCCTGGATGTTTGACTATGTTTCCAGTTCAGTTCCTCAGCAGTGCAGCAAAATGAATCCCAAAGCAAAGCCCTTTTAGGTATTAGTTGTTCTGCAAGTGGATCAGTCTGAACGAAGAATCTGGCTCTCAGGATCATTTCTGGGTAGTGTATTTTAATCTTATGTCGAGCTTGTAACCAGCTGCTGTGGCTATCAAGCTTAATGTAGTTAGCTGAGTAATTGCTGGACTTGCATGCACTTCCTGCTAAGACGGTAATTTCATGATAATTATCAAAGACAGGCTCTTTTTAGGAGATTTGTATAGAAAACAGCTCTTGTAATGGATGAGAAAAGACTAATTCTGGAAGCTACTGCTGATCATAGCATGATGCATACACTAAGTTTACCTCATGTTAAGAGTGAATAATGTCAAGTATAAAGACCAAGAGAATTTCAGGTCCCATAAGACTGATGACAATAACTCAAAGCTAATACACGCACAAAGCAGTAAGCTCAAACTCATTTTTGCCTCTTTGGTTAAAAAATGAATAGTTTTGCATTGCTTGTCCTTTTTTTAAATTATTCTTTTATTCTCTCTGAGAAGTAGTAAGCATAGAGGCACTGTTATAGAAACATAAGCAATAACTGTGCTCTGATTCAAGAAACACTAGCGTTGAACAATGATTTTTGGCTGCTGCCCGTACGTTGGCACTGTCTGTTACACCCTGCAGCTACAGAAATTAGTTCAACAAAAGCCGAAGCAATGTTACCCCCAAAGACAGCGTCCTGGGTCATCACAACTGGTAGAGGTGCTGCCCGTTTAAATCTCTCTTGCTCGGTGGGAGGAAGCACAGGGAAACGGTTGTAAGATAAACATGCAGACACACAAGGTTTGGAGACCTTCCTTTCATACCTACTTCCGTCTGTGACTTGCTTGTCATGTTTAATTAGCCTATAACTGTTTCCTTGTTTGTGAAACAGTTAATATAGCAGAGGTAACGAAGGTGTCTGTGGCTCTTTTGCAAGGTACTCTGGAAATACTTAAAAAATTTCTTGATTACAAAGGTATACAATATATAATCTTGGATGTACTTACAGTTTATTCTTAGGAGACCCAGAGAAGAGGCTCAATCCAGAAAATCTTTTCTTAAACAGCCGCTCTCGCTTCTTTCGGCTGTGCTTCCCATCTCCTGCGCTTTCTTCTGTGAGTTCCTTCTTTCCTTTGTGCCAGCTCATTTTATCTGTCATAACAAAACACTTGCTTAGATGAAAGCAGAAGTCTTGAGTAGCTTTTCAAAAGTCTCTCCCGTACGGCGTTGCACCTGGTGATGTCTGGATCTGTTGCTCTACAAACCTGTAAGTGTCCTGGTTATGCAGCTCTAGTTAAGATCAGTGGGAAGCTGCTGTACATCAGATGGAGCAAAGACCTGCTTTGAAAAATCCTGCAGACGCAAGGCAACTTGATATTCTTACTCAACCACTATTCCACGTAGTTATCGAAAGTAGGCTTGGACATCTAATATAATAAAAATTTCCCTCTACATGCTCTCTTTTGTGACTAGGCTAGTTGCTGAAAACCAGGAGAGAAGGCGGCTCATTTGATAAAAGCAAAGAACCAGGAGCCAATGAAATAGTTTTGCGCAGACAACAGCAGCAGTGAAACAAATGTGAGATGGAGCAAACACTGCAAAGCAAAAACCAGAACCCTGAAAAGATGAACAACCAACTGGGGATTTTAGTCAAGGCTTGGAAATTGTTTCCTTTTTCTTTTGATAAAGCAGTTGATTAGTCTGCATTTCCGCGTTGCATTGCTTTGTCTCCAAGAATTATCCCTTTGGCCTCTCTGATTGAATTAGTTGCTCTGCTCTACATTTGGTACTTAGTAATTGCATTAACTTTTGGTTGCTTGACTTGGAAGGTCACTTTCAACCCCTCCTAATAATTGGGAGGGCTTGTCTGTTCGAAATACTTTACATCAATTGTCTAAAACAAGTCACACAAAGTTTGTAGGCTTAAAAACAAAACTGACAACCATTTTGAACTAAGCACCTTTCTGATTTTACTCTTCATTTCTTCCCCCTCTGTGTGTGCCCCCCACACCCTAACCGTCTTTTAAGGATGGTTCTCCTTACCCAGTTCATACAATAGGAGATACACAGGCACTAGGGACTCACTGTGCAAATGCTTTGCAGGATCACTCCCTGAAACAGTTTTTCATTGTCTTATAATTATTTACCAAAATTATATGTTGACATACATTAAGCAAGCAACTATAAATACCTTGAAGGAACAAAGAGTGACACACCTTGCTACTCATGTTTGGTAATGAAACACTCAGCTTTTAAACAGAATTTAGGCAAGCTGGACCTGTTTCTCCCACAGAAATGCAGAAAAGATTATTTATGAAAGAAATTACAAACAGTTCATTGACCTGTAAGAGGAAACTGTTGCTAAAGAATTACTATACTGTTAAGGACTTAACAAAAGTTATGAATAAAAGAAAATTACACACCTCACAATTATAGACTTCTCTTCAGTTTTTAACTTGTGACAAAATAATCTGCAAGTTCAAGACCCAGTTTAGGCATGTGGTGATGCTGAGGTGAAGCTTTGCTGAGCAGAACAATCTGTGGGTAATAAAATCAGCAATGGGGGAGGCAGGAATTTACTGTACCTCTGAGAAGTGAGCTTCAAAGGTTTCTCACTGCAGGATATTTCAGTACTAATTCCACTTGTCTAAAAGATCAAGAGAGGAAAATGGAACATTGAGAGTACAGATATAAGTATGTGGAAATTGGTGAGGAAGCATTGGAGATACACAGAAGGGGTCTTTTCTAAAGTCTTTTAGTTAATAATTTTTAAAGACACGTATTTTGGACATGTCTAGTATTTATCTTCTTTTAAAGATGAGGTTGTCTGGCTATGTTGAGTTTCCAGTGTAATTAATTCTAATGATGTAGGGGGAATTCTTCCTATATTTTAACAATATGTTTAAATGTGTTGCCAGATCAGAAGACTTTAATATTCAGCATTTAAATATTTTTTTGCCTTGCTTCTCTGCTTAAATCTTGTGCAGCTTGACTACCATTGCTTACAACATACTGATTAATTGCCCTCACCTTTCTTACATACCAAGAACAATAGTGGGTTTTTTTGTTTGTTTTGTAAGCCAAAGTAACCAGTAAAAGTGTTACTGTGGGTAGCCCCGAGATTTACTTTATTATGTGGTCAGTCTGTAAACATACAGATTACATAATGAGTCTTTAAAATGGGAATTCTACTTGTAGATCTGGGAGAAAATAAGTTTGCTTCAGATGAAGGTCATGCAACACCACTTTCAGGAGCCTCAGTGTTGTATCTGTAGGTTGTTAGTTACAAGCAAGGTCTAGTACCTGCAAGACTTCAGATGTCAAAACTGATTTGCACTGATGCTTGCTGTTTTCTGCTTGCATTCCTGAACCACCTGAGCAGTGAATGGGGCCCTCAGTAACTGCCTTCATATTTATAAATATGATTTCAGGACAAGGTATGAATTATGGATGGGGTAAAAAAACCCCAAACAAATAAACAATGACCAAAAAAACCCCAAACCAAAACCAATTTACAAACGAGACCAATAGTTTTCCCTACCCAGGTCTGGCAGGTTAAAGATACAGGAAATTGTTTTCCAGAAACGGAGCATTTCCACAGACATTCCTCCAACTGCAGCAGCACACAGCAGCCCTGGCCCAGCTGATGTCCCCTGGGAGAAAAGAACCGAACAGAACAATCTTTGTGGCAAGGACCATCATGCAAACACATAGGGCAAAAGAGGCCAGACAGGAAAGGAGGTCTGGAGAGAGGAAATGACATGACTAGCAACTTGGGAAAGATTTCTCTGTGTCCCCAGGATGCAGCTTTTCTGATCCAGTTCTGTGTCTTAACTAAAAAAAAACTTAAGCTGTTTGAATAAATTTTGATTATATTATTTTTGCCACCACAGGGTGTCTCTGCATCTCTTCTTACACCAAAGGCTTTGGTAGCCTTTAGTGGCAAGCTGTAATCTCAAGGGGATGTAGGGTTAAAGGAAAATGTCCCCCTGTTTAGCTGCGGATTTTCTTCAGGATCATGAGCCTTCTTGAACTGGAATGGTGATGCCTTTGTTAGATGGTAGGAAATTAAGCTTTAGTGAGTAAGGTCATAGTCCAGTGATGTTATTTAATTTGGTTTTGAAAGCTCACCTATATCAGATCAAAGCAAGCTGTGGCCATATGATGTGGTACACCAACCTAGTTTAAGCTCATTCTGCACTATGTTCATGATGTTTGAAGGATTATTCCTGTGCTGGTATACTTCTGCTAAAGCAGACAGTGTCTGGCTTCATTTTACCTTTATGCTTATGTAGGTATTTCATGTTCTCCTTCATCCAGGATAAAGCTGGCATGAAGTCAGCATAAACACTGTATCATGTGCTCTTGATAGTTTGTGTATTAAAACTGTTTCATGTTGCCTTTGGGGTTTTCCACAATTTTTTTGAGTCTTAAGAGCTTTGGTCTAGCATCAATAGCTACTTGTCCCACCCTCCATATAGCAGGGACATGAAATGCTACCACAAAAAGGGCAGGAAAGTCTAGATAGTGGGTCCTTTTGTCCCAGGAGCTCCTGGCCACACTAGCCATGCATGACTTTTCACTTTCTCAGTATTCAAACATGTTTGGGGTTTGAGGACTTACAAGTAATGTACCTGATAGCCGGTAGTCCCAATATTGAGTTTAAGTCTATGTGTAGGTGTTGGTGTTGCTGTATGCTATAGGAGCAACATATAAACGTATCTTTGTCTGGAACACCTGAAAAGTAAACTGTTCTTGGGAGGAAAAAGTTACGGAGGAATTCCAGATGAGAAGTGCTGAGCTAAGTGGTTTGTGGATGGATAAAGGTAGTCAGGAATCCTCTGACTGTCATCAGGGCATGTCAATTGGTTGAAACTCCAGTTTTTCATAGAGAAAATCCAGTTTGAAGTGTTTCTTACTTCCATCCGCAAAAGTTTTCCAGGGCCAGGCTGTTATGAGTGCAATATGTGAGAAAGCCCCTAGTGATGTTGTCAAATGCAGAAAACTAAGGATCAAAATGCTGCCCTATGTGATATTTACTTATTCATGCAGATAACTAGCTTCAGTAGAAGAGACAGAATCACCCTCCAGTGGCAGTAGGTATGATGAGTCTTTAACACAGTGAATAAGCTCTCAGGCAGCAGAGGGAGAAGGAAGAGAGGATCCTGTGACTAAGTTGCTCCGAGGCGTTCCGCCTTCCCAAGGGGCTGGTTCACCTTCAGAGCTGATAGCTGGGGGTTTGCATCTGAATCAGGCTGTGATAGCATCTGAGCCTGGATTTAGGCAATAACCAAGTGTCCTAATGTCTGAGCTGTGTACCACTGCTATGGGTGTTCTCACATTCCCTGGTTACTTTCTTTCTCCATTAAAATATTCAAGTGGCTGATATCAAGTTTAGAAATTGGGACTGACACTTTTCTCACCCCTAGTGCCTGCACCTTTGCCTGTTGCTTTGAGGAACAACTCATCTTTTCTTTGGTTACCACATGCAGAAAGCACGGATTTGTTCTGATGAGGCCAATGCACTTCATCCCCAAGAAGCACCCTAGGATCTGGGGCCTGGATACTTATAAAAGCTCCTCTGTGTTCTGGGTAAGCCCTTGCCTTACTTGGGTAGACACCTGGTTTTAAGGGCTTGTGCTAGCTGTCACTGAAGTTGATGGGAAGATAGTGAAAGCAGTGACTGGTGGAGTATCTTTTTACAAGTAAAATGAAATAAGGTATCATTGGGGACAGCAATGTTAAGTTCCCACTTCTTGAAAAAATGACTGTGTAGACTTTATTCTTCCTTGGCCTCTGTTTAGAATATGTCATGGCCTTGGTTTAAATGCAAAGGAGCATGTTCTGTTTCAGAAGAAGTTTTGTTCTGTACAGGGGTGGGGGGTGTGCAAGAGAAGTGCTCATGTTAATGAAGGGGACTCAAGGGGGAGATCAGATGTCTGGACCTAGGCGGAGTATGAGGTAAGGCTGCAAGAAGTCAAAGCCAGGAGCACAGAGCCTTGGAAATGGCTGTATTTCGTCTGAGACACACAATCATTTAAGAAGCAATGGTTGATCTAGCAGCTTATCTGCCTCTGGTTTTCCTCTCTGTTATGGGTAGGAATTACAATCCTGACAAATTGCATTTTTTTCATTCGCAAGTACTCACCCATGACATCACAGATCAAACTGCAACACCCCTCGTGATTTTTTTTTCCTTTATTTTCTTTTTTTTCTCTTTTCCTTTTTCTTCCTAGAGAGGAGAGGGAGAAAGAAGGTGGTTACAGAAGTACACAAAGGTTTGCATCTAAATAACCCCTCTAAGCCTCCTGGCTGGAATGAGCCTAGCTCTGGTAACCACACCCCAGCGAGACATTCGCAGCTCGGCACGGGAGGAGGCGCGATGCGGGCAGGAGCGAGCGGCTCCGTCTGCGTTAGTCACTCCAGGACTTTCTCCTGCCTGGCATGAGGGTGGGGAGGGGGTACCTCTGTGCCTCGCCTCTACTTCCTACTCTGTGATGTGAGGCACAGGCATGCTCAGTAGCTGATGCCTACCCCTCCTATCTCAGCAACAGTGCCTACAACACTAGGAGATTGCTTGCAGCAGGAGCGGAGCCGGAAAGCCATCTTTGCTGGAGAGGGAGGCAGCAGCCCCTGAGCCGCTCGGCACCCGCTCGGCTGCACACCATGTGAGTACCCGGGCAGCCCTGCGCAGCCGGGGCGCCCGCCCGGCCCACGTCCCTGTCCCGTGTGCCTGTCCCACGCCGCTGTCCCACGCCCGGCCGCCCCTGCAAACTTCGCAGCCGCTGTGGGGGCAGGAGAATTGCTCTGCGGACTTTGGAGAAATAGCGGGGTGTTATCCTGTTGCTTCCGCAGCCGAGGGGGGATTAACTTTGGCGATCCGGTGTCGGTTTGGTGTCTGTGGGATGTGCAGCGGGGTGGGGTGAAGGGATGGAAACGGGAATAAAATGTCTGAAGCAGCCGTAGCCCTTGTGGATGGCACCGGTGCAGCTGCAGGCTCTGGGGAAGGATTTCCAGGGCGTGGGGCTCGGCATGTGTAATTCAGCCAGCCGGAGTCGGTAGCAAGCAGCATCGAAGTCTGCTACTGCTATTAACCTGTGAGCACTTAGATGGGGCTCTCACTGCTGTTTATCCAGCTGCCAGGCAGCAGAGAGGATTATTGACACGTTTCTAACTCGAATTAATACTCAAAAGCAAATGCTGGGCCAAGATCCTCAACAGGTTCAAGCCAGGTTTGTTCGAAGGTCTGAGTCACTCAGTGCTGCTGATCCACAGCTGCTGGGTCCTGTTTATTTTCACTGTTTAATTAAATGTTCTCTCTCAAATACTAGCTGTCTGATCAATTCAGCCTCACCATCTCTGGTACCAATGGCTTCCTGTCAGCAGAGCTTGATAATAATCTGTTCCCTCTTGTTTGCATCTCTTCAAATATCCCTTTCAAGTCTTTACATTCAGCATTAATGAAAGCATTAATGTTCTCGGCTAGGCAGTGATGAAACCCCCAAAGTCAATTCTGAAGCCAGAAGTGTGCTGAGGTAAGTAGGAATTGATTAGACCCTTGTTCATTCACAAAAGAATTCAGGTAGCTAAATGCATCATTCTACTATTGTCTCAATTCATTGCTCATTCCCTGTGCCTCCTAAGGGACAGCCAGAGACGATGTTGAAAACAGTCAGTCACTCACATGTGGTGTATGGGACCAAATATCTGCTGGTATTGGATGATCTTGGAAGAACCAGAGCTTGGTTGATACAGGCAAGATGAAGAATGGAAGCAGTCCTGGCAATCTGTGATTAAATTACTTTAAATATATTTCCAATAACCTACTGTTCTTCATGAGGGGTTTTCAAAATAGATTCTACAAACACATATTCTGAAATGTTGACTTTTTAATCTCATGCTATTTCCTATACGAAATCTCAGACAATAAGATTTTGTTGTCTGAAATGTTTCTAAAGCAAGGACCTCTTTGGAAGTAAAATAATTGCTATCTAAAAGATTTCTTACATAAACACTGAACTCTCTCTGGTAAAAGCCACTTGATTTTAAGCGTCTGTTGTGTTTTATCAAGATCCAGATGATGACATCCAGTACTTCTATTTGTATGTGAGCTGTTCTTCAATGATTAATGCAAGAGTTTGCTACTGTAGTATTATACAATCTATGCTGTTCAGACACTAAGTAATAACTCAGATAATGTTTAACTTAACCTGTGTGTATAGGTGTTCATGAGAGCATTTATAAATGAAGCAGAAAAGGTGTTGCTAATATAACTCAGTCATACTTCTTCCATAGTGAACTTGCATTAGATTTCTGACAAAAATGAGAAGTAAAAAAGGGAAAGCCGTTTTTGTCTATTTTGTCAATATAGACCCTCTGTTTGATAATCGAAACAAAGCCAAGACAAATAAGCAGCTTGTCATTGGCAGTGTCAGTTGGCTTCTGTTTCATTGCTAGAAATTGTAATGAAAACTTTTTCTGGAACATCTGCATGAATGTCATGTCCCAGTAGCTTCTGAGTTACTGAAGAACAACAGAGATAAATGTGTATTAGCTACTGACTTGTAGTAGCAGCTACAGTTGTATTTCACTGGATGATAAAAGCTAATTGCTAGTGAGCACAAAATACTCTGTAGGTGTTACTTCTCCTGCTGTTACACCTATAGAGTATTGCATACATGGACCCTTCTCATGCGTGTATACAGACATGCACGTGAGACACGATGCTGTGTCTTCAGCTGGTGTGAACTAGTGTCAATTAAGAACTCCTTTACTGGGTCAAACGACAGCTCCACCTGTCCTGGTGTCCTGTGCCCTGAAGTAGCTTGCAGGGAGTGCTCAGGGAAGAGTACAAGAAAACAGTGGGTGTGCAGTGGTATTCCCAGAATACTTTCCCAGTTTCCAGTGATTTAAGGCTCAGGGAGTGTCTGAATCTGAGGAGAGTTCTCTGTATTTCGTTACTGTTCTTTCAGGAAGGTGTCTAGTTGCTCCCTTTGCAGTGTCCTGTGGCAAAGACCTCCACATCTGGGCCATGCAGGGTGTGAAAGCTGCTTCCTATTGGTTTTGAGCTAGCAGATAGCAGGTTCTGTCTGATCTTACTCTTGTACTGGAAATGAGAGAACAGTGTTCCTTTTTCACTGTCTTCTCTGTGATTCATGATTGTGTATCACCCCAGCAAACCACCACTGATTTACATCAGGTGGGAGTCTGTCCCCATGGTCTTTTATCGCAGTGAGTGCAGTCCAGGGCAGATAAGATACATTCACATAACAGACATCTTTCACCTTTGTGCAGGCAGAGGAGAGGAAGCTCTGATGTGAAAAGGTTGAATGAAAGGAGAAGGAAGTAAGAGGGATCTAAAGCAAGACCAGAGAAGGACTGGACCATGCTAGCGCAGCTGTGAAGGTTGTTCCAGGTGTAAGGGAGAGCACACAAACTTCCTTGGAGGAGATACGAGGAAGAGTGAAGGGAGATGAGGAGAAGAAAATTATGCTCAAAGCTGAGGCACTTATAGGCTTTATTCCTCTCTGGAAAACAGACTAACAGCAGGGGGTGAAGTATACGGTTTTGTTTCTTTTACAATGGTCACATCTCAATAGGTAATTATATACAGTAGAAGCTCATGGCATCATGTCATCTGTTGTTTACAGATAGGTCAATGACCAGACAGCAGGGTGCCTTTGATTACATTAATCCAATACAAATGTGCTCTATTGCAGGGTATAACTTTTGTCAGACAAGCAGCAAAGCAAAGCACCTGGCTGTCCCTGGGGCAGAATTGCCTCGCTCTATCTCGTTCCTTGGGTAGCAGTTAGAGCTTTCTGAAAAAAAATTTAAAAAAAATCCTTCTGCCTGTTTTAGAGCCAGAAGGAGTACCTCCTGGAGGGCACGGATGGGATTAAAAAGGTACCACCAATTGTAAGGAGTCTGTTCCAGCTGAACGCCTATTGAGGTTCTCTGAAAAGAATGGCGTGGCTATGGTCTCCTGCTGTTAGTAGAGCAATACTCAGTCCTCCTTTTGTGGACATTTTATGAAACTCAGCAAAACCTCCCTGCCCTGCTCTTCTCTTGTACTGATCAGCAGAGACAAACAGATTTAGTACTGATCCACTGCTTTTAGGGAGTTTAGTGGCTTACAAAAGTGCACACAGCCAGTGTGTGTCCTAGGAAAGTATAACCAGCATGAAATGGAGGGGTAAATTTTCTAAGTGGTGAAGCTGTTCCATGCTGGTTAGTGCCTGTATTCCCTTAGATAGATGTTCCAAAAGAGCTTCAGAAATCCGTGGTGGCAGGAAGATTTGAGTCTACTGGAGCTCTCAGGATTTTACGTGTGGTGACCAGCTGCCTCAGACCCAGAGAAGTTAGATTCAGTCTTGACATTTTCTGACTTTCCCTCCGTTGCCCTCTACAGTCAGCCAGAGAGACCCGCGGTTTGAGGGTCCTGTAGCATTGGTTCACACAAGCGTAGGTGTGAAGGAGTGGTTGTTCTTCTCATTTACGGGATGTATTGGAGCTTATAGTGAAAATAACCAGACTGTACTCAGTGGAGCAGGGCTGTGTACATGACAAGAGGATGATGAGAAAGGGAAAGGACCCCATTTTCAGCATGGCTTTATTCTGACTTTTCTTCGCTGGTTTTAAGGCTCACAGCTCTGAGCAAGAGCCTTGAAGTAAGGGCATTAGGAATAGGAACTGTTGTTTAGTTTGCTGCTTTCAGATGTCAACAGAGGGATGTATGTGTTCTGTTCATTGTTTGCCTCCCTTGACTTGCTCTTTTGTGGCATGACGCAGGGAGGGATCTTCTTCACTTATTGCATTAGAAATAAATGCATCCAGCTCACATTAAGTGTTATTTCTGATACACGCACTTGCCATTTGAAATACGCGTGGCCCTTAGGTCACAAACCTTTTGGATATTTGGGTGGTGAGTGTTTGAAAGCGTAGAGATCAAACTGAATGGTATCTTGAGATCTCAGTAAAGAAAATAATCCCAGAATGGGAGCAACTGGGAATTGTATGTGACAAGTATAGACAACGCGAATATTTGTCACAATAAATATTCTTCAAAACAGGCTAATATGAGGTAGATGAAGCCCAAATATATTTAGTTCAGTTGTCCCTTTCCTTGTGACTCAGCACTCCATGCTGGTTTTGCTGTAATTGAGTTAATTTTCTCCATAGCAGTTAGAATCTTTTATTTTTAGTAGCTAGCATAGTCTTTTGTTTTGGACTTAGTATGACAATAATGTGATGACACACCAAACTTCCCATGGGAAAGAGTTAATCATTCCCGGGACAGAGTTAACTTTTTTCTTTCTACTAGCTAGGCTGTGTTTTGGAGTTGGTACGAAAAGAATGTGAGAACTCACTGATGTTTTGGCTGTCACCAAGGATACCAAGAACTTTTTCAACTTTCCAGCTGCAGGTGCACATAGAAGCTAGGAGGAAGCATAACAGGACAGCATCTAGATTTCCATCCAGGCTGGCCAATGAGATATTCCCTACCGTTAGCATCATGGTCTATAGGTAGCTGGAGCCAGCTTTTCCAGCTCTACTTTTTGCCTTTTGCCTTTTTGCTCTCTCTGTTCTGAGACTGGCTGTTCAGCGTGGTTGTGTTCAAGTGTGAACTGTTGTCTGGATCTCCATTCTTCTGGGATCGGCTGTATGGGACGGGTGTTCAGGAACAATCGCACCGTGCATAATTTAATAGATATATGTTACATTATTGTTATTATTGTTAGGTTTTAAAATTTTCTCTTGCTGTCTTATTAAACTTGGTATATCAACTGACAAGCTTCTCCCTTTCCTTTCAATTTTCTCCCCCATCCCACTTGGGGAGGGGATGGTGTACGAGTGAGCGGCTGCGTGGCCCTAGTTGCTGGCCGGGGTTAAATCGCGACAGGCTGATTCATTCTGCTATGTATTGGCAATAACTTGTTCCTGTTGACTTCAAGGCATTTTGCACAGATAGTTTCAACTGTGGAGTGACTTACAGGACACTTAAAGTTGCTGTAGTGGAAGCTGAATCAGTCTGCCAAAGAAGTATTTCCCCTTTTCAGATGCTATTTACGCAAATAATGTCTTCCTGAAGAATCAATAATTAGGCTGTGGAGCACCGGGCAAACTCATGTTTGTGTGCATGTGTGTGTACAAAATGCTCCCAGGGTGAACAGGCATGGTT
The DNA here is from genome assembly GCA_013399365.1 of Pampusana beccarii. Taxonomy (NCBI): domain Eukaryota; kingdom Metazoa; phylum Chordata; class Aves; order Columbiformes; family Columbidae; genus Pampusana; species Pampusana beccarii. Next base: position 380,087 of record VWYH01006637.1, on the reverse strand, counting down.
GCAGATAGGGGAGCAATATATTAAACCTGTTCTCCCTTTCCTTCCACTGCCCTTCTGCCACCATTTGTAGGACACAGAATGCATGGAAGATTCTCACTGGCAGCTTTAGACAAATGTTTATGGTGGCCCAGAAGGAGCAGTACAGACTGTCCCAAATAAGTTCAAATTGACTGAACTGCTCATTTTAAGCAATCACGACTTAGAGAATATCCTCTCACCTACGCCATTCAGTACTCTCTACTGTCATTATTCATAGCCATCACCAGCAATTAACTAGGCTGGTGTTTTTCGATGATGCAATTCCTTTTTCCCTGATGTCTCTATTTAAACCCTCTAAACTCTTTTCCATTATCCACTGAACAACCACCAAATGATTGCAAGCTGGGTTTTTTTTTTTTAAACTGCTCGGTTATGACAACCTTATGTTTTTCTGTGTAAAGTAGTAACTCACTGAAATAGATCTGTCTGTACATTTGCAAGTAAGTGTTTTGTCAGTTGCAATTATACTGTAGCTTCTATACTGGATGAATAATTAGAATGGAAGCTTCCTGACCAGATTATGTGAATTACCTGATTAAATTCCTTGACCTCTTCAGATGCAAAATTTAATGAGAAATATGCAGAAAAAAAATAAAGTATTTCTATTGCAGAGTAAATGAGAAAGAAATGTATCAGTTGTTAAATTACACCTGCTGGACTCAGTATCACAGGGTCAAAAGAGAACTCTTCTAGAAAACAGAGACTCTCCTATGATGACCTTTTAGAAGATCAAAACCATATTGTTTCAAGATTTTTTTTTAAAGTGTGTTCTCATCTATTGCAGTGCTTTCTAAATGTAAACTGGTGTGTTGGAATCAAGTGCTGTCACTGCATATTTATTCATCAGAGCTGTAGTTTGCTTGTGTTTTGGAAGCACCAAATAGCTGAGAGTTTGTACTTCTTAGGAGCTGGTGCTGTGAACTTCACTGGAGTTGTTATTGTTATGAAACATGTCAATACCATGCAGAATTGAGACAGCCTTTGCAAGAAGCTGGAGACAGAAACAGAACTGATGGATGGTGGGAATATACCAGGGGCTGTGATGTGTCCTGCTTCATTGAATGGTGTCCTTATGCTGGTGTCTAAGTAGGAAAGGAAGTGTCCACAGAGTTTACGAAACTCCTTTCATGGAGAAAAGAGTTGAAAAGAGGAAATATGCAGTGATAAATGTACTAAACTTAGTGCCTGATACTGGATGGATGCTGATTTTCTTTTAAGATGCTCACACCAGATCCAGATGGGAATTTATATATTGAACTTTAAACATTTTAATTGGAAAATGAAATTGAAAAATTGAACAGTATTAAAAGTGCAGTCATTGTAGGGAAAAGGATTTTCTTATTTCCCCTCCTAGATGCAGGAAAGTATGTTATGTTACAAAATTATCAGAAGACTTCTTTGCATTCTTTGAAATTAAGTTGCAAAATTTGTTTTACGATAACTTCTTTAGGGACTGTAGAGCACGTGTTCAGGAGGGAGGCTTGCAAAAGGTTTTTGGAGATATTAAAATATGTGATTGGATGGTGCCCTAAGAAACTTAATCTAGTGAACCCTGCTTTGAGTAGAGGGTTGGACTAGATGATCTGCAGAGGTTCCTTCCAACCTCAGTGCTTCTGTGATTCTGCTTGAAAAGGCCAGACAAAATTGCATATGTTGAAGATAATTAAACTAAAATTTGTCTGCTTTCCAGACATTCAAGATTTTGATGTTCTGTCGTAGCTTTCATCTTCAACTTGTTGGTAGTGGATGCTGCAGAAATATCAGTAATAGAAGGGAAAAATATATGGTATTTGGGAAGGGAGGAAATATGGGAGTTTAAAAAAAGCTGCAGGTCACTGGAATGCGTTATTAAATTTGGCTTGAATGCTAAAGTTCATATTCCTCCCACAGAGAACAAAATCAAGGTTACCTGCAAGCAAGCTTTCTCATCTTTCATATTCAATGCAATCTTCCCTAGCTTGGTGTCTGCTCCCATCTCTATATACCATGTCTTGCAGTAGCTTGGTGGTTTGGAAAAAACTATTGTTCTGTTCTGCTGTAAATGCTGTCTCAGTAGTGCAGAGTGCACATTTTAATAAAACCATATGTGCTTATATCAAGTTAGGGCATCCAGATCTATAACAGAGGAGAAATAAATCTGACTGTCACATGCAGTGACTGGAAGAGGTAGGAATTGCTGGTAGCAGGTGAGGTTACCAAGGAGTGATGTGCTGACCAAGAGAGGAGTTGTGAGCCACTGCTACAGAGCTGTGGCTTTTGTAGCTCAGTTTGTAACTTCTGGAAATGGTAGGTTTAATTCCTGGTTTATCTAGCAAGATGGTGGCTGTTGAATTAGCACAAAGGGCTATGTTGCTTCAGGTCACAGCAGAGAAGGTGGATCCTTTGTGAAGCTGTAGAGGAGCTCTACGGGCATGCTTGGCAGAGAGAGCTCCTTATATCTATGCTGGTAGCAGGTACCTCTTGTGTTTAGGCTGTCAGAAGCAGGACAGATCCTTAGCCCAGCATCTTCCCTGCCTCTTCAGATCTCCTTCCTCAGTCTAGATTTCATGTACCCCTGGGGAAGAGGTGAGGAGTGAGCTTTTCCAGTAAGCCTTGTGAACTGCAGTTCTTGAGGGAATCAACCTCTGAACCTTTGAAGTGAGCAATGCACCCAAAGTACTCAGCTCTACTGAAAGACAGTTGCCTATACAAAAACAAGCGTGGATCTGTGGAGGAAAGGACTTGAGAATTAGCTTCATAGGCTTCTCAGCATATCATCCGCACCCACAAAAAGGCTGGGGTGCTGGCTCTGAGAGATGCAGAGTGTTGTAATTCACTAGTTGCCCTTTTAGACACGGAGGTCCTGAGTCAGGCAATATGCCAGCAATTTAGAAATATATGAATCCTGGCAGAGCTTTCCTAGAAACTATGAAAATCATTAATTATCCCTAAACCTACTTGTTATCTACTTCAGGAGGTTAATGGTTAGAAATTACATTTGTTCATTTGAATTCGCATACAAAAATAGCTCCTTTTTATCATGCTTGTGAATCTGGACCTACTCAGGGCCTTAATTACAGTGTGCTGCAGTAAGGCAAAGGGCACTGCTGTTTGAAAGCATAAACTTGATCTGCTGTTATCCACCAGCTGTTGGCACAGACTATCACATAGAATGGTGTTTTGTGTGTTATCTTAAGAGGAAAATTCTAAGACTGGACATTTCTTATTGGTCTCAGTGATCCTGAACAACACTGAAAAAAATGATACAAACATCTCTCTTTCTTTCTCTCTCACGCACATGTTTTAGACTGACCTGTGGGAAAGCTTCCTGAACTCTAGCTAGGTTTGCTGATAGCTCCTATAGAGAATCATTCCCCCTTCTCTTTCCATCATGTATCTCCAGTAGTATCCATTTCCAGTGTGTGCAGAGAGAATAGCTGCACCCAACAGCTGTCACCCGTGGTGACAATTCAGGCGGGGGAAAGGGAAGGGAAGCAAAGAAACAAAGAGCTTTAATCAACAGCAGCAGAAACAAAGCTGTCATCTAACCCCGAAAGGCATAAAGCACTTCGTGCTATCACCAAGCGGCTAAGTGATTGGCGTGGTAATTCATGCTGCCAAACATCCTGAGTGGGATCAAATCTTACCAAACAGTTACCACAAGATAATTGGACCTGCCTATTGGTAAAAATGCAAAGATTCCTAAATAGGCATCAGACTGAGCACCAATAAGCAAAAGCCTGGCAGAGTGACATATCATCCGTTGTGCAGCGTGAGAGTGGTGGATGCTGCAGGCCTGATTTGCTAGGACTGGTTGTGGCCAAGTACTCATATTTGCAGTGGACAGTTGTGTACAAATATAGCTTTGTTTGTTTTCTGTCACAAGTGCACTGTGTGACAAAACAGTCCTTCCAGAAGGCTTTGGGTATCTGGTTTTTTTCCTACACTTCAAAAGCTGACTGAGATTTGACGATGACTTATAGCCCATCAGCTTACCCAAGAATTTCAAGGCAAAATTCTCTGAGCTCGTGTCAACGCTGTGGTTGAGAGCCTTTTATGATTGGGATCCAGGGAGAGCTCAGCTTGAAAGTGGGTACTGCCAGGATGAATCAGCAGATACCTTCCTGGAAGCAATCGACAGTCTGGATATCCCAAGTGTTTAGCAGAGATCCCACCAGGCTATAAAAGTCTGCTTCTGAAATGTTTGACTTCTTTCCAGCAAGGAGCTGTACAGTCATTCCCTGACAGCTGTGATATCGTCTCCCACACATACGTGAAAATCACACAGTGACATTTTTCAGCAACTTTGTTTACTAGATGATATAAATACAAAAATATTTCAAGTCACTTAACATGTTGGTGCTTTTCTCTTTGCATTTAACATTTTAGGGAGACTAGGAGAAGGAAATGGAAAGGCAGAATATGTCTCATGTGTCTTGGCATGTCAACAATGACCTGAACATTCTTCATGTCAGTTCTCAATTGCCTCATGTACATGAAGCAACATGGTCTCTTGTATTTCATCTTCATAGGTGATGTGTGGCTACTGCAACAACGTTAAAGCAAAGACCTTGGCATTACCATGTTTGTTGTCCTTGTGACAGTCAGTTTTATAGAGTTAACTCTGGGGAAGAATGAGCAGATTTGATTTTAAATTCTGTGCAGAGACTGAAATGTTTTAGTAGTAGAATGATCTTCTAACAGAAATCACAGCTGACAGGTGCTTTGCTTGTTTAAACCCCCACCTGGCAAAGCCAGTTACAAAGTATGCGACTTGATATTTCTCTTGTTGCTGGCTCCCAGATAGCCATTTGCTGAGAATCTCCTTCACCAGCAGAGTTTTAGAAATAAAGCCTGTTTTCAGGCCTGAGCCCCCTCTCCCAGCCCTTCCGTCGTGAGCAGTGTGGATGGTGAAACCTGTCACGCAGAAAGAAGGCACTTTGAATCAGACTAAACCATAACAATTACATAATCAAACACTCTCTGTACTTGGGCAGAGGAAAGAGCTTAACAAGTCAGTGTATGTGGATGAATCAAGAGGGGGCCTGCACCTTAGGGAACGGAGCATTATACCCAGAGGGAAGAGCAGAGTTCCCCTCTTAGAAATACCCTCGTTCCAGTGCACTGTCAGTGAACAAGAAGTACCAAGATTTCCAAGTAACTTGCGGTAGTCTTGGATTAATCGTTAGTTCTCATAGCAAGTAAAAGAACTCCAGAAACCTTAAGCTTGATTGCATTGAATTGTTGCTATTATTGGAGTCCCTTAGAAAACTAAGTTCTGCCCAGGAAAGGGAAAAGGAGTCCAAGAGGTCATATCTGTTTAGGAAGTTAAATCCAAAATCCTCAGAGAGGAAAGATGGCCACTGGCTTTAGATCAGGCTCAGCTCAGAGCTGAATCATTCTGTACAAGGTACTTTCATTCTGAGATGCTGCAGGAGCATTGCATAACTTGAAGAAAAATATTTTAAAACTCTCATTTAATTAATCATTACATGCTTTGTTGAGTGAACCTGAAAAATGCCCGAATATTGTAAAACATTTAACAAAACCCGTAACTAGTCTATAGGACTGAATCTGGTTTACAGTGAAGGCAGCTGTTCCCCTAACCTGGACCAGAACAGTTGTGCTTCAGTGCTTGGATATATACAACCATTTGCAAAACTCCTCTAGTTGAAAGGTTTTTTTCTCAAAGGCTTACGTTTATTTTTGTAATCTTTGTTTTGCTTTGAAACTGAGTGTGCAGGTTGCTTATGGGATTATGCATGTCAATAGCAGAGGAAGGTACTTGATAAAGATTTCTTCGTATCTTAAAAAAAAATATCATCTGAGATGTAGGATCAAAAATGAGAAACTCCTCTTATCTGAAGTGTGGTGGGGAAATATTGTAACAAACAGGAGATAGCAACTTGGGGAGCGTATAGGGAAGAGGAGACAAATATAGGTGTTTACACTTGCAGCTTGCTGCACCGAGCCAACTTTCAGTCTCTTGACAGCACAGTCACATAGCAGTCTCCGTCAGCCAGGTGTCTCAGGCAGTGACTCATACACTGAATACAGTTTTCTGTTGTTTCCTCTGTGGTCCCTTGTTAACCTGCAGATGGTCTATCTCGAAATCTGCCTTTCCCTGCAACTTCCCAGTGGTGAATGTGACTTGTCCACCTGTATTTGAAACTTCTCCCTTCCTGAGGTAGCTTGATTACAGGTCTGTTATAGATTCAGCAACCAGCAAGCATCAACTATGGCTCCAAGTGACAGAGGGCTCCTAGCCTAACTTCCCATGGAAATAGCCTTCCTTTGAATCTGTACTGGGATGGTAGCATGTGTTTGGAACTGGGAATTCCTTATAATTACTGCCATAACCAAAATAGGGTTCTTCTGAAGATGCCTTTACTTTTCCAGAATGTAGTGTGTTTTGTATTTCCAAGTACAACAGATTTTATATAGAACTTGTTCTTGGGCATATTCATATAAATGCTCAGGATGATTAACTTGGAGATCAAAAAGACAAGTAAGTTGACCTTACGAGGGTTATGAGAGAAGGTATTAATACTCTAGGAGAAGTGTGAGATTTCTAGGTGAGAAAATATTCAGCACAGGAACAAACACCTCTGCCTAGGAGGATGCAGATTTTTTTCAAATTGCCAATGTTTTTAATGACATCTGCTTTGTGCAAATGTCTACAGAGAATGCCCAATTTAGATATTTCCTTGAAGCTGTACAAAAGCTATTCTGCTTATGAGTGTTATCATTCAAAGCATGCTCTATTTGACAACTCAGTGTTTTACTCTGTCTTTAGAAATAAAATTCTGAGAGGCTGGTATTGTTTGTATGCCTGTGTATTAGATGCATTGTTTTGGGATAGGCAACTTGTTTTGTTTATTTTTTCAGACTATCTAAATGGAGAAGTTGTCTGCCAAAATGTTTGAAATCAGCCTCTTGTTCCTGGGGCCTCATCTCCAGTCCACTGAGGTGGCTGTCCCAGTTCAGGCAGTCTGGCTTTGAAGAGTACTCGTTTCTTCCCAGTAGTACTTTGGTTTACGTGGGACATGTTGCTGGTGCATATCTTCTGAATGTGGAGGTATCCTTAATTGCAGGTTTAATGACAACAAAACAGTAACAACTATTTTAAGTCATGTGTCTACAGCATCAGAGAAACAGAGGGACAGTGTGTGGCTATTGACTGCACAGGAACTAGCCCTGTTCATAAAAGCCAAATGCTTTTGACCATGTGATACCACACTAGGTAGAAGAGGAAGCATCCAGCATCTTTCTCATTCCTTCTTGTCCCCAGTCTATGATATATATACGTAAGTAAAGCAAATTGGTTCTTGGAATATAGCAGTAGTCCTGTGCTAGCCTTATACAACTGGCTGAAATCAAGAGAAACGTGTAAATGGCCCATAGGCCCTGGGTCTCTCACATCTGGTACACCAGGGCAGAGCAACAACAGGGATCAGACAAGCAGGCAGTGATTTGGAAGTTCAGGTGAATACATAAGGTTGAAGTCTCCTTGAAGAGGCAGGGGAGAGATTTCCCTCTATAAACATCTGTTTGCAAGACAAAGGTTTTTTAAGCAGGGGAACAAATAATGAATTTTAATTAGGATAACGGTCTTAATAGGCTAAAAATAATCAAAATACCCTTCTGTGTCTTAAAGACAGTGGTACTGGCAAGCTTAGCACTGCACAGATTTACACCATATAAACATTGACAAATGAACCAAAGAAGAATTCAAATCTTGTTGGAAAACTAAGACAAATACAGCCCTTGTATGTATTTTATGGATTTTTTTTCCTTCAGAATTAGCAACTGTTAATGGCAATTATGACAGAAGATAGAACATCCTGGTTTAAATTGAGTAGCATAAGTGAGTAAAAACTATTTATGCAGTTCTCTTACATGCTTATGACTGTTCCAGAGCTTTAATGAATGCTTTATCTTTGCTGATGTCCTCCAAATTTGTCTCACGGAATTGAGTTAGTATGGGATTGTGTCTCCATCACAGTACTCCAGAAATTGACATTTTAAAAGAAGTTAAAACTTCTGTTCTCTTCCTGAATGTTTTTTCTCTCAAAGTACTAGGAAATAAAACAGCCTGCAACAACCTCTAGTCATTGTTTGACTGAGAAGGTGGCTTCAGGCTGGTGTCTTCTGATATTCAGGGTTCTTTGTAACCCCTTCAGGTGTGCCTGGTGTTTGGTAATGCACAGGATAGTAAGTACCAGTTAAGTGGTAAGCAAAATAAAGGAGCAACAGGTTGTAATAGTGTGATGCTGCTTGAAGGAAAGATGTTCTGGTCCAATGAGGCACATATAAAGTGGGTTACTAGGGTAAAACAACCATCTCTGCCTTGCTCGCTCTTTTTTACCTCTTTCCTCACCTTTGGTCTATGACTAAGTCTGACTACCTCTGACTGTCTTTGCTCTCCTGTAACTAGTCTGCCTCACAAAACCTTTTGTGGAGTGGATTTGCTCTAGCAGTGTGGACACAATGTCTGCCTTTTTGACTTTTTTTTTTTTTTTTACTTAGAGGCCACATCTTGTACCATCAGGAATAAACTTGGCTGGCTCACTTCTAATTTGAAATTTTGTTTCTTAAACATTAATCAATTGAGAAAAAAAAAAAAAGGGAGGAAAAAAGGGATCATGCTATGACATGCGAAGGGAACAGAAGCTATGGACTGGGGGAAATATCTTTTCACTAGCAAAGATCTTTGAAGAGAGAAAATGAGTTCTCTATGGAAAGATCAAAGCACATGTAGTTAATGGATTATGACAAGGTAAAAAAGATACCTGGAGAAAACAGTAGGAACAAACATAAAAGAGGGAAATAGGAGAGAGTGGTTTTTTGTTGGAGATAAAGGATTGTTTAGAGGGCTGGCTAAGTACTTGAGATTATATGTTGTGGCTAAAGGGCTATTAGCAGGAATAGGGATTTCGTTTCTCATGCCTGGCACAGCCTCCACTTACACAGTACTGAGGTAGCCTTGGAATTGCAGTCTCAAATTCCTGCTCTATTGCAGTGCTCTGTGCTGGTGACTACAGCCTAATGCACCCTGTAGTACAACCAGACCCTCTGAGGCTGACGCAAGACTGGTTTAACTGTAAGAACTCTGAAAGTCACTTTAATAGTCTGATTAGGTCCTGCTAGGACTGAAAAATAGATGGAGTTTGTCGAAGAAAAAAAGGCAAAACCCCTTCTGGTGAGCTACCAAATGTTCATGGATGAAAAACTCTGGAAAAAATTTTGTTCAGGTTATTGTTATCAAAGATCATCTGTACTGCTATAGGTATCTGTGTGCCTTCTTCATGGCTGCAGTGTTTGGTGCCGCATGATCATACAGAAATAGAAACGGAGAACTGTAGCTAAGGCACAAAGGCAGATCCTCAAAGATCTCGCTCTCAGTGGCACACACATCAGTAGGAATCAGACATTTGAAATGCCTCTCCAGAAGCTGGGATCTGATGGAGAGCTGATCAATACTGGAGTGTATTTAGAAGTGCAGGGTCTTGTCTGTGACTGTATGCTGAGAGAGAAGTTGTTACCAGATGGGGCAAGGGAGGGATTAAGGTCCTGGCAAATCCCAGTCTCCCTGACTCCTCCTTATTAATACTGCTTGTGCTTTGTGTGTCCTCCTCTGACATGTGATTTTTTTTTTAACTTCCAAGAAGTGGCAGAACTGATGTAGGAGCTGTGTTGCTTCCAGCTCACAAGCAACTTCAAATTAAATACATTTAACTTAATTAAAAATAAAATTTTAAGACTTTCTTCTTGTTAGGCAGCTTCACTTCAAACTAGAAATTCTTTTTCCTTGTTTTACAGCAGCTGCAAGAGCAGTAGTCTCTCTTGTCTGTCCCCATGACGAGAAAGAATGAGGTAAAGGAATAGATTCCAGTGGGTGCATAGTTCAAAAAGAACAGAGCAACATGAGTACAAAATTAAGTTATTAATAGCAAAGCATCTCTATCATTCGTTCTCTTCAAATCTTGTTTAGTTTGCTGTGGTATAGACCAGAGAAATAAAAAGTGATGGAAACTAGATGCAGCAACATTAGGTTGGATAGAAGAAGTGGGTTTTGATTAGAAATGTTACTATTGTACCCTATTGTATCTAGAAACGAGAAGATAAGAGACCTTGACCTGAATATTTGATGTTCAGAATTCTTGATAATAGAATGCCAACAAAATTTAGAAGCAGTAATTGAAGGACAGCTGCCATTGAGTGACTTATGCAATATGTCAAGAACTGTTACAGTATTGAGGCCTTGTCAGCTCTGAGAATGGGGCTCATGCTTTCTCCTACCTTTTCTACTAGAATGGGTCTGTTACAGTTCTTTCTGTGTCACGAGAAAGTAGTGCACTTTATGTTATGTCTGGCACCGCAGTTGTATCTTTTGCTTTTAGTATCTAAAATATATTTGGAGTTGTGGAGCTTAACCAAACTCTGCAGCAAGTGCTGCTCATCAGTTACGTTCTGGGCTTATAAGGATGTGTGTATATAAGGGCTAGTAGCCTGGCACCTCATAGTTAGCAAATTCCTTAAATCTTTTGAAAGCAACAGACAAGGATGTTGAGCAAAGGCGCTTTTTGTTGTGGTGGTGGTGGTGGTTTTTTGTTGTTGTTTTCGGGGTGGTTTTTGTGGTTTGTGGGTTTTTTGGGTTTTTTTGGTTTAGATACTGGTCCTGAAATTTCAGTTTTCAACCTTTGTTTTATCACGTTCCACTTCTACAAAGTGGTGATAACAGTGGTGTCCGTTTGGCACACACTGTTCCTGTCAGGCCCAGAGCAACTGGCCTGCTCTGTGGAGCAAAAGAGAGTGCTACTCCCAGACCATTCATGGGTACAGAAGTGCAGTGTCTCCTTCTCTTCCATCTCTTCCTGTTTCTCAAAGCTATGCATGGCTTTTCTTTTGTATATTGTCAGTTTTACCATCAATCATTTCCATTTCAATGCTGATACATGGAAGATAACATACAAAACATGGCTAGAGGAGGGTACTACTATGAGATTATTCTGGCAATACATGCAGTTAACCACATTAATTTATTATCTTTTAGTAGCTGGGTAGAAAACATATGGAATTAGTGAGCAACAAAACCTCAGTTTTCATTTGAAAAAGGAAGCAGAGAATGATTCATTCTAAAACCACATGCTGTAAAGGAGGAAGATTTGAATTACTAACAACATATCTAAACATGACGGGTGCTGACACCTTCATCTCTCTTATTTTTACTACCATGGATTTTCTTCACATGCAGTGAGAGAATTTACACTACAGGAAGTGTTAATGGTTTCACACTTCCTATCCATTTTTAGCTGCCTAATTTATGGAAAGCCATTACTAGGTGAGTCACTGCTTTCACAAGATTAGTGTGGCTGAGATAGAACTTGGGTGTTTCTTTAATTTCCATATTTGCTTGAAAGGAACAACAGACTCACATTAAACCTGTTAGTGTTTGGTATCACAGCGGAGTTCAGAGTCTCTGCTCTACTTGATCGTGTACAAATATTGCAAGAGGTGCTTCCTGTCCCTATAAGCTAACAAGCTAAACAAACAAGAGACTCGTCTGTATTATAGATGCTGTGAGTCACTGTGTCTCATTGTTCATAATTTGTGCCTAATTGGACAAAAGTTAAATATTTGCAAAGATTAAGATTACAAACAGAAGCAATACTAGGAATCTCACTACAAAGAACTGTTCATCCTGCAATAGCTTATGAGGAAGCACGTTTACTCTCTTGTTGATCTCAAGAGGTTTTGGTTAGACATTCATAAGTTACAATGGTAAACAAACAATGGGTTGAAATACATTTGGGCTGTCTGTATCACAAATGTAACAGGAGAAATGGACTGTGTAAAACTCTCAAGCACTGAATAAGATGTAGATTTCATAACCATGACTCTTTGTAATAAATAATTCAGAAAGATTTGTTCAGTTTAGAGAACAGTCTCTAGCAGGTAGTAACTTAAAGGAAATCTTGAATCGATTTTTTAAACTAATTTACTCTTCTAGAAACCTCTTGTTGCAAAAAGCGCATGCTACCTATTATGAGCCTTCCACCCAATTAGAAACTTTGAAACATCTACATAGGGTTTTTCTGCTACAGGTTTTCTGTACAGGTCTGCCTCTAGAGGCTGTTTGTTTCAGTTATGTGTAGATTTCTTAATTAGGGAGCCCATATCTCCCTGCGCAGCACACACCAGGCAGTACATCTGTCCATCTCTAGCTTCCGCATTTGCCTCGCCAGAAGTCTCTTGTGCAATTGAGTCAGTGTGGACCTGCAGCTGGATTAACTTGGAACTACTGTCCGAAAGAAATTACGATTTTTTGGTGCTGTCTGTAGGAAGCATCACTAGTTCTTCCTCTTTGTTCTCCACTGGAGAGTTTGTGGGGGATGAAACTGGAGAAATGATGTTACAAGTAACTTAATTCTCAGGGCTCTTTTTCTCTCCCCATTTTCTTTCTATTTTGTCAGCTTCTTTTTTCTCACACCAATTATTCTGACTTAAGAAATTACAGTTTTTCACAATAGCGCTTGATGATTGGTATGTTTGCTCTATAAATTCTGAGGCAGATCTTCAGATGCTAGAAAGTAAAGTAAGTCTCAAGCCACAACCTTTTATTTCAGGTAAAGATCTTTTGTATATGAGCTATCCACCTTCCCCCCCTCCACCCCTCACCTCCTAGGGTTTTTTAAATGTTTGAAAGATTTTAAAAACAGAAGGAATAAAAGCTGAATAGTGAATGATATGCCTAGGGTTGGGAGGCAATAAGTTACTGGTGGCTTGTTAAATGCTAAGTTACAGAAACTAAATATAGATTGCATTAATCAATTGGGGTGTGTACATGTCTTTATGGGCACACCTATGTGTATATTTTTGGAAGAAGTGTTAGAAAATAAGACCCAAATGACCCTTATAATCTATCATCAAACTGATCACACGAGAATGGTTAATAAGTAATGTAAGCAAGTACAATAAAACATTCTTCAGCTACTGTTTTGCAATATGAGTCTGTGGTTGGAATTTACTCTTATAAGAATATTCAAAGTACTTTGAGTATTTAGAATCGAACTGTTCAATATATGTGGATTTTCAGGCAAAAAAAAAGAAAAAAAATAGTCTGAACTTAATACAAACATTTGTTGTGGGTGCTTTTTTTTGTACTTTCAAAATACCTGACATTTTTCACGTTTTTATTTCATTCAGGGCGGCTGAGTGAGTGAACGCAGAAAAAAAGCAGCAATGCCATTTGAAATCTAAATGATTACCTGCCCATTTGTTATACCACTTCTATGTGAAGTGAACCGTGTCTTCCTCTACTGGAGAGCCACTGACATGACTGGGGCATAACATATTTGAGTAACAGTAGCAAAAGCAGAGATTAAAAAGTGGTGTCTACATGCAAGGCTTTTAAATGGCGCTGGCTTTGGCCTGCCTTTTCTAGGAGATGCAGTTTGTGTAATTCCCTCTATTCTCTTAAAATGGTAGAGTAGTAGAGACCTCATAGATACAAATTCCTAAAAGCTGTTGGGAAAACAGCAGCTAGGTAGAGATGAGGCCCAAATTATTGTTGCCAGCTGAGGAAAAGTCAGTAAGAGAAGGTCAGGAGCTATTGGTTACTGTGGCTGGCTGTGTGCAGGAATGGTCTGGACCCCACCACACCAGTAAGTGTTCTGACACTCACTAGAAGGGCAAAGTGTGGAGAAGAGATAGGGGATGTGGCAGAAATCACAAGTATCATAAGTTACCAAGTCTTGCACGATGGTAAGGGAGTTAAGCTGAATGTATTTTGGTGACTGGGAAGTGATGTAGTAATTTTGGATATCAAGCCAGGCTTTATTGGTTTGGCTCCTCATAGAACAGCTCATGATATGGTCTGCAAAGTCTGGAAAGTGTCTGTGTTTAATGGATACAGTCAGAATAGTTTAATGGATACTTTATTTGCTGCTTCTTATAACTGAATCAAACATAAATGTTATTTCCTTTTGGACACTGACAATTGTCTCCAGTCACACCACAGGACATCTAAAACTGTAAGGTGGAGCTAGACCCTACTATTAAAAGCCCCTTGGACATTGCCTGATACATTGTGGGGTTGCAACAGTAATATTTTACTATAATTGCTTTCTTAAGATGATGACAGAGCGCTGCAATTGCTGTCATTTTTTCAGTATGAGTTAAACCAAATATGTGTGATTCAGGCACATTCACTTGACAAAATGCTCTGAATTTACATGATTAGAAAGCTCTTCAGATTAAATGCAATTCATCAAGGCATTTCTCACAAGTAAAACACATGTGTCAGGTTGGCCACTTTTCCTTTACAATGGCAGGAGAGTAATCTTACTGAATTCAAGAAAAATCTCTGAGCTACCTGCACATGCTATCAGGTAGGAATGTAAATAGTGTCTCTAGTTGTAAAACTGCCAGATGTAAAACTGCATGTGCAAGATTAAAGGCTGAGTTGAAGATCTTGAAAAAAAACAAAACAAAAAAAACCAACCCAAAATGGTACTGCAAACCTCTGAAAAAGAGGCTTTTTCAGAGCAAGCAAGTAGCTGCATGGTGCTTAGTTGTCCACTGCAGTTTAACCACAACACAGTATCATTCAGGAAGACTGTTAGATAGAGTATACAGCAGGTTCTCTGGAATGTTGCCATAAAACATAGTTATGTGGTCTCAAGTTATCAAAACCCACTTACAAACTGTTCTCTTATGCTAGTTTCAAGCTCTTTGCGGAAGTGTTGTTATTAATCCACATATGCACAGATGGCGCATTACATATGATGGCTGCTGGTAATCATGTGAATGCAACACAATTGTTGCAACTAGTAAAAACTTGCATTTAGTTTAAAAAGGCTGTGGTACCATGCAATAACTCAGATGTGTTGACATTTTTGAGGTCCTGATTCTGCAGGAAACTTACTGGACAGAAACTGTGATTTTGGTACAGCTTTATCCAGAGAAGAAGATAGCAGAATCAAGAGTGGAGTAAAAAACCAGACAGGTGCTCCCCATGATAAAAGAAGTTGGATCATCTTTTTTCGTTGTATTTGTTTCCCTATGTAGGCACAAAGTAAAAATTAAACCTGTTTTATCTATGCTTGCTTGGATGAGCGTTGGTGAGATTGCGATAATTACTGGTTCGTTACTGGAAGCTGTATGCTGTCCTTTTGACTTAAGAATCTCTGTTAGTGTCTAGTGACTTTGTATAAGCAGAATATAAGCAAAATAAATAGAAAGTAAACCTTTAAAATTACCAATGCCCCCGAAGATGAGATTGTTAACAAAATTGTTTTTCTGCAAGTTATAGATTACATTTCATTTACTTGCGTAACTTGGGTGTAGCAGTGTGGTGAGACTAGCCTAATCATCAAACACATACTTCATCCTAAATTTAATTTAGCAGTTACTGATAAAAATTGAATTAATTCAAATACAGGTTGTTTTTTTTCAAATGAACTGCAGCTTGAAACATAGACTAAGGCCAAAATGCCATTCGATTCTGACTTCTTGTGTCACTGTTTCTGAGGTTTTGAGATACATATGTAAAACACATGCAGATATACATATTTGTGCATACACATATGAGGAATTCCTTCAGTCTTTTAAATATCCTGCACAACAAAGTCTTGAACTAGTAACTTTTATGATTTTGAAGTGAATCAATACTTCAAAGTTTATTATTTCTTTGACTTTTCAATTTGGAATTGCCTATGAGTAGTCTGAGCACCTAAGAATTTTTTTTTTTTAAATTATTTGAAAGTAATCTCTAAGAACTGTTATTCAGTGGATTACTCACAAGCTGCTAGTTGTTTTCACTTGAAATCTGCTGGGAAAAATGAAATGCAGTCTGTTCATTTGGGGTGGATTAATTCTGTCATTTTCTCCTCAAAATTTGTTTTCCCCATAACATTGTAGTTTATCTTTCTGATAATACTTCTTGCAGTTAACTCACTCATTTAAATATTCAGAGACAGCAGCTACTGCAAATTTTAATGTTCTTACAAGTATATTATTAATTATTTTAGGAAGCTAGACAATTCTATTTTAGAGTAAGAAACTAAATCAACCAGTTTTAAAGGGAACAGGCAATGAGAGAACTCTCCTTTGATTTGAACAGGTCCCTTCACAGGTTCAAATGTACTTTGCAAAATGTTTTGTAGATACTTCCTCCAGACTCAGTGTGAATTCTGCCAAGCTTAGCAAGGGAAATGATTTCTGTTAATTTCCTGTACTGAATTGTTCTGTAGATGTTCAGTCACTCTAGGACTTCACGGATAAAATAAAGAGCTTGCTGTTAAGATTTTAATGCAGGCACCCAAGAATCTTCATATTCACAACTCTTTTTTTTTTTCTTTCTTTTTTTTTTCTCTCTAGGTACTCTAGTCCCTTAGCTAGCTGGTTCATGATGGAGGGGCCTATGCTATAGATATGCTTTGGCCAGTCCTCACTTGGGGGCCCTAAGGCTAAATATTGCAAAGCATACTTGCAAGGATTAATGGCTCTGTCTGGTGCCCTAAGAGCTTTGCTTGAGTGCTAAATGAACCATCAAAATCTCTGATACAAATATCATTGGGGGGAAAAAACAGACAAGGCTGAGGCAGACAAACCTGTTTCAGTTCTGAAGTAGAAGTCAGTCCTGCCTGGAGATAAGGGAATGGTCAAGATGAACTCCTGAGGCCTTTTCCAGATAAATTTTATATTTTCCATTATTCTGTTAGGAGAGAAAAACGAAAAAATTAAAACCTCGGTCAAAAGGATGCCTCCTGGCAGAAACACTCCCAGTTATGTCAAAATCTGTTGCTTACATTGGGAACTGACAGAACTTGTGTGGTTATGCCCCCACTTCCCTTTGCCTTGGTTCCCAAATTTTTTACTGTCAGACCAAACCCCAAGGATTTCATATTGTCACCTAAATAAAATCTTATTTAATTATTGGCTAGTTAACTTTAAGGGAATAACTTATTGGTATGGAATGCTTAATGCCATGTGTCAACTACGTATCTAACATATAGCAGTCTTATTTCTAGGCTAACACATATGTCTGTGAGAATTGTAAGGCATGACTTGTAATTGTATCCTTTTAAAGGACTTGTGATTTATCAAGTTCTGCTGTATTCAGTGAGCACGCTGGTTATCTGGAAGCACAATGATTCTGGGGCTGTGCATTGTCAGGTCACTAATCTCCATCCTGCACTCAGCCTATCAGCCACATGAGAATGACTCATTCTCTGCAAACCTCCTGTTGCTTGGTAGCTCTTTGAATGTGAAAGAGAGTTGGGAAAGTAGTGGTGAGGTAAGAGGAAAGGGGCTGGGAGGCAGCGTGTTCCTGACTGCCTAAAAGAAACTTGTGTATGAGGGTAGTATTTGACCTTCTAATTGGTGAGAAATTTTTCTGTTTCTTCACAGATATAAGGTGCACGAATTTACATGCTCTGCCCCTCTCTGTTCTCTGCAGTATTTAGAGAAGTTATTCATGCCTGTGGGCCTTTATTGAATGTCTTTATTTATTTACCACCATGGCACCACTTTCTCTTTTAACAGTATCTCTTTGTTACCTAGGGAACTGGTTCCAGCCCTGCACATTTCTTCCTCTGTTTGGTGCGTCACCATGCTCCTGTATGCCATGCACAAGGTTCCCAATAGAGTTTGCAGAACTGTACGTTTGAAACCTGTTGTGCATTGCAGCACTGGCACCAGCGTGGTGACTCAAATAAACAAGGATACGGGAACCAAAGAGGAATAAAAAAGAAAAAAAGTAATAGCTCTATCAGTGCATTGAGTCTTGGGGTTGGTAGGCTGAATTTGTCACGGACAGGTAGATTTAATTCCTAATATTCAGCTGAGATAGCTGTAGAAAGTTATTTAGCTTTTTTTAATGGAAACAAACTGCATTAATTACATTCGCTTCTAAACTAAAGTATGTATCTGTCTCCCAATCACGCTAGCAGGAGGTAATGCTTTACCCTTCAAGGAATGTAACACAGATGGAAAGACAGAGCTTGAAAAGTAGCTTTGAGAGCAGGAGATGTTAGCTATGGGAATGCTTCAGTGATTGGACTTTGTGGTTGGCTGTAAATGAATTGCTTTGTCCCAAATATTATTCTCACCAATTTCTTTTTTTCACTTGAATAACATCTGGACAATTAAAATTTTGATTAAGTCTTTGACTTTTAAAGCATAACAGGTTTAAATCTCAAACATTGCTCCTCGGTCCTAATGAATTCTTTGTTTTCAAAAAATGAGATGAGGAACAAGTGGTTACTTTTGAAGTATTGTAAAAATAATTAACTTCCATATTTCAGATGAATGCTAAGCAAAATAGCAATACTCAGTCAGCAGATATGGAAGAGAGTGTTTCCATTTATCTAGAGAACTCTTAAAGGCTGCTTATAATGATGCAACTCACAACAGATTTTCAGTGAAGTGTCCCAAGCATTTTAACAAATAGCAAAAGGCAGTCTCCTGAGTGTAACAAGACTAAAAGACAGAACCAAGCTAAACTGGTCTTTACTGAATTAGTAGGAGTTTATGGATTTATATGGGGCAGGGGAAGGGGGGAAGCAGCAAAATCAAAGTTCAGTTTCTGGACTGTAGCAATTTGCAAATGTACAGGTGTGCACAACTAAATTAGATAATCAGATGCCATATCTCAGCCTCAGCATTGATCCATGGACTACGTCTGTAAGCTTCTGAAATCACATTAGGTGTTCTGGAAATGTGATTTAAACATAGGTCTTTTAGGTCTTTGTGTAAAGCAAAGATGGTCATTAAAAAATACCAGAGTTTTGAGAGAAAGATGGTAAGAAAGATGGGAGCATAGTCTAAGGGGAAACTACAAGACTCTCAGTGATCCCTTGAGGATGGAGAGTCTAAAGAGTCTAGGAGAGATGGCTGTAATGATATAGACAAATCTTATTTTACATGTTTAAAGTGCTCAAAACATCTTTCAATATTGTTTATATAATTTTTTGTTAGGCAATATTTAATGAATCCACATTAATTTGTCAAATGATTAATTTGGCAAAGTAGTCTTAGAAGATCGTCTTGAAAAGGTCTCTAAAACTGGTTTTGTTGTATTCATAATGTTCTGGGTTTTTTTCTTTTAATGAAAGTTTGAAATGAGAAGTTCTCTTTTATTGCTTTAATATATTTGATTGGTTAAATGCAATCTAGTTTCAGTAATTGATGGATGTCGAAATAGGGGAGAAAATACATTGTGTATGAATCACAACACTGTGGGAAGGTGGAGCACCTGTGATAAGGACACTGTCACTTGCAAACGGTAGCTGTGTTTCGTGTGTGAGAAATAAGGATGAAAGTTTGGCTTTCTGTACAGATACTTTTGCTATTCTCTCAACACTTGCACATACTGTATGACTGCTGTTTAAGTAATTAATAAGTGGGATAAAATGTTCACTGTCGTTTTCTTGGCCAAGTAGTTAGAGAAGATTTAAGCTTAATAAGCCTGCTGATAATTAAGCTCTAAAATAAGTAAGGATGGTAATTACCATATAAAATTCAGTTGTGATGAAACTGTCACTGAATAGATGTATATAGCAAGGCTACAAGAACATTTCACTGCTGATGGAAATGTGAGTTTCCTTTAGCCGTTTTGTTGTTGCTGGGGCTTTCTGAATTTTTTTTTTTTTTGTTAAGAGTTGATTTCCTTCTAAAGTGCAACAAAACTGCTGAGAAGTAATTTTCAGACAAATGGAAATCCCCCCCGCCTCCTAGGTTTTGTGTCTCTCAAAAGACAGGCACAGAAAACATCCTTGATCCAAAAAATGTTACTTAAAAGCAGGGAAAGCATATCAATCTTGTTATTCCTTTGCGAGTCTTCCTTGTTTCTCTGTATCAGAGTTAACTTTTAACTGACTGCAACCAGCAACAAATGACAGCAGTTTCTTCTACATCAGTACATGAGTCAGTGAGTAGGGGATGGCTGAGTCAAACTCTACCCTGATCCTTCCCTCCCACTCCCTGCCCAGCTGCTGCCTGTTTACTCCTTTGAGCAGAGCCCACGATCCTGGAAACCTACACAGAAAGTTAGAAATTGTGGATGCTCTTACTCCTCTGCATGAGAACATAGGTGAAGTCTAACCATAATGTACCACGTCAGCAGGAACTTCAAGAACATGGGCTCGTGTTCAGAAACAGGACTGAGGACTTTGGTTAAAGCTGACCATATCCACTGAGCAGTGTCCTTAGTGATTGCTCTAGAGGTTGAAAACAGAGGATTGTGAATTTGGAATATCTGGCAGACTAGGGTGTTTAACATCATTGGCTAGTTCAAATGTACTCTAGCTCTAGGGTCCTGAATTTTTGACACATCTCTCTAGCAATGATACTGACTGTGTTTTCAGAGTATTTATTGCTTTATTCTTGAGTTGTTTCAGACATATCTCACTAAGGCACTTTGTTCTGTTAGGTTTTCTCTCTCCCACAGTCTGGTATGCTTTGGTGATTTTCTGCTTTAATCCAGCACTGTTTCAGTTTGCAATTGGTTGTGTCTTTCCCTAATTTCAGGTCGGTAACTTAGCACAAGAAAAACAAAAGGCTTTGTGTTATCCAGGATTTGATTTCTCTGTTGAATTTCTTCTTCGTTTTTGGTGGAGTTTTTATGACCAGTAAAATCACTCTCTTATTTATAAACTAAAATTCCTTTATTAATAGTTTTCTAGGGAGTAAAATGCAACTCTTTCTCTGATGGTCAGGATTTGTGTTATTTTTCCAGGTGTGTAAGTTAAATTCAGTGTGCAAGACAGAGCTGCAGTAACTGGCTAACGGCTGCTACCAACACACCTTGTGAAGTCAAGGGCGCTCAGTGTTGAAGACCATAGCAGCTCAAATGGGCCAGATTAAGATAGAAACATAAGGGGCTGATGCAGCATAAGGAATTTTTTTTAAACAAAATTCTGGGACTTTTTACAACAGTATGTTCATTTACCCACACCTTTGAATCTATTTGAAACTGGCAACACACGCTGAGCACTAGATTTAATCTATAATCAACTGACTTGAAATAATAAGCATTTTATGCTAAAAACGGATCACAGAATCGATCTTTGTGCCAGTTTTATTGCCTTTAGCCCACATCATAACCCAGACACTCAAAGTTAACAGATTGAGAAACTTGAAAATATTTGAAAAGAAATTTTAAAAGCAAAAGCTTGTGTTCTTTCGGCTAATGAAGATAAATTACTATAAAAGCTTTAAACCTGCTAATTCTGAAATCCTGTAAGAAGTAATAGAAGGTATAGTCAATACCTAGGAACTAGAGATACTACTTCCTTTTACAAATTGACTTTTAGTGCAATACAGTGCTTTGGTGTTTCTTCTCTGTAGACATTGCACTAAAGATATTTCTTTTAGTTATTAACTATCATGAATATTTCACATGATGGATTTTCCAGGTTTTTTTTTTTTTTTACTAAGCAGTAATTTCTATCAAAAAGCAGCCTGACACAAATTAAGAATTTAAACAAACAAAATTGAGAAAACAATAAATTACATTGGTCTTTTTTTGCAATGTAATGTTAATATCAATATAAAAACTAGCAGAAAGTTTTTTATAATGGCTTACACCTGTATTTTATTTCATTCCCTAGTTAAAACAAACCTCATCTAATATGAAGACTACAGTTCATTTCAAATCAGCAAATAATGAGAATGAATTATTTTCTAAGAAATAAAACAATATGGGACTAAAATTGGGTAAAGTCACTGCTCAGTCTGAGGAAATGATCTCAAAAGGAGATTATTTACTTTAGACTTGTTTAGTTATTCCAGTTCTCTGTATTTAAGTATATAGATTTGGAGTCCTTGTAGCTGTGCAAAATACCTGTAATTTGATCAGACATTACCCAGATCTGTAGCCAGTCTAATGCAGAGGTTGGTCAGGGGCAAAGTCTCCTGTTGATCTGAGCAGGACAGTGGCGATTCCCCGCTCCAGCGTGCCTTGCTGGCAGTAGGTGAGCAGAGGTCCCATGTGCAGCGACGTGCAGTGGGGCTGCCCCATGAGCCAACCAGCTCCGTTGGGTGCTCAGCGATATGAGGCTCTTGCTTCCCTCTTGCAGTTGTTCCCAGAGAGACCCAATCTGCTGCTCTGCCTCTCTGGGAAGAGATGGGGAACCCTCATCACTGCCACTGCTTCTGGAGAATCAAGTGCAATGGTGTAAAAATTAAAACCTGTACCACAGTGTGTTAGAGCCCAGGTTTGGTTAGTCTAGTCTGGGTCAACACAGTTCGCAACTGTGGTTTAAGTGGCAGACTGAGCTCTTTTAAGTGGATCAGATGGGTTATAGGTTATAATGGTGGCTAGCTAATGGTGGTTTCTATAGTGTAGTTCTGAGTTTTTAATTTATGAACCTAAAATGCGTACACTAACACCCTGAGTCATCTAACTCTTAATCATCCTCCAAGCAAATTCAAAGAAATTCTGCAAAGCATGGTCAAGGGTTAACACATGAATCAATATCCCTGCATTGTGCTGACTTTATCTCAAGCCTTTGCAGAAGATGACAGCAAGGGGAAAGAAGGGTCTAAAAAAATCTGTAGTGTTGATATTTCAGAAAGGAATCCTGCCTTGTGTTGCTTTTCTGACTAACAGAAACCCCGCCTGAGTCACCACAACTGGTTGTTGTAAAAACTACAGTTCAGAGAAATTATGGAAATAGGGCAACTCTTTCTGGCAAATTCTTGTGTTTGTCACAAGAGTCATTTGGCTGAACTAATTGGCTTGATTTAGAATTCAGGTGCTTTGAGCCTTGTAAGTAATACACATTTGGCTTGAATGAAGATACTGAAGAAGATAAATCAGTCAGTCTTTACTAGCGTAACAAGTGATGATCAAATTAAAGATGATGTCTTAAAGTTCCTCTGTTTTTCCTCCGTGTGCATATTTAGCGCACCAGATGGTCAATGCAGTCATAATAAACTGGTGGGAATATTTAATTAAATGTGTTCCCAGGACATCAAATGTAGGGTATTATTCTTTGGCGGATGATCAGAGTAAATATTTTGTAATAAGGGAGAGTCCTTGTAGAATATTGCTGGTAGCACATGAAAATCACATTTGGGAACAGAAATGTGTTCAAAGCAGAACTTTCTTCACAAAATTAAGACATCTCAAATGCTAATTCCTTTTTATATGTGTGTTAGTTTTTTTTCTACCACTAATTCACTATTACTCATTACTACCCAATTATTACAGATAGCATATGAAATCGTTTTAAAAGTTGATAATCACAGAATGGAATGAGTCTAAGTCTGTAGACATTTAATTGGCAATAGTCACATTTTTACTGAATTGTGAAGGACTGAGGTGGAACACTGAAAAGCACAGCTAAGAACAACATCTCTGTTAAAGCAGTGATGGTTGCCTGGTAGTGAACGAAGCCTGTTTGCTCTTGTTGGGAGTTAATTCTGCTCCCTCTGTGAAATCTCAGAGGTCAGAAAACACCTTCCCATAGTCTGAAAATCACTCTGCCCCCACATACGCGAACGTCCACTAGCCCAGCAGTGATAGTCTTCTGTCAATAACCTTTTTCATATTGTGGCCTTCTTTATTCCCATAGAGCAGCTTTTCCACCCCCACCGCACCTCCTCCCGCCTCCCCCATGAAAGTAAGATTAGTAGAATGAAAACAAGGATAAACTTAGCCTATTAAAATTAGGCTAGTTAGTAGCTGGAGGGGGGAATATCAGCTAGAAATCTTAAATACATACAATTAGTAGGCAACTGAACTGGAAAGCAAATTACTCTACTGAGTGCCTCTATCTCAAAACTGGGTAGGTCATGCTCTCTAGCCAGGGTCTTCTTTTGAAAAGTCCTCTCACCTTACAGGCAGAGAACACCATTATCTCTTTGTAAGAAGGCTGAGAACATAATTCTGAAGGACACTTAATTTTATCGGGGCATTAAAAGTAAGTTGTCTTTTCTCTGAACGTCCCCTGATAGAATTAACGTGTGGTTTTGAAAGAGTAACAAAACCTGCCATTTGACACTATCCCATTTCACCATGAGAAAAGCAAAAATTTAGGTAGGAAATGTTGGGATGGATAGCTAATATCTCTTGATTTCTAGACACACACATCTGTATATTCCTGAACAGAAACATAATCGTCCTCATGCAACTGTGTTAGACCTGAGCTATTGTTAAGTTCATACAGTTAAGGACACAAGGCTGGAAGGCCCAGAGCTTAAGGAGTTGAGATATGAAAGGTACCAGTTTCTTTGAGAGAATGGCATGTAAATAAGCTAACACAGAATTTTAGTCTGCCCTCTTTGGTTAGACTGGATTTTGTTAGGACTATGTCAAACTGCACACAGCAAAACTGATTGTTAAGAAAGCTTTTGTGCTAGTGCTGGCTAAACTGACCTACTGCAGAAATAAAATCCTATGTGGTAGAATCTGATTAACAGAAAACTGGGAACTAGCAAATCCCTCCAGAAACCAGAAGGCTTTAAGTATTGTCAGCAAAAGTCCCTCTTTGCAAATTAGCAGTGGAAAAAATTGTTTTGGCTATTACTGCATAGGAATAAGCAAAGCAAGTTCAAGATTAACAGCAAACCCCAGTGCTATACAGCTCCTTTATTTCCTTAGAGAACCTCCCTGCCTCGAAGCTTTCAATTGCATCTAAATTCACAGATGAACATTCTCAGCACCAGTGACAATGTGAGAATGGTTTGTTTCTGCACTTACTGATAGGTCCAGGATCTTCACTGACATCTGTAGTCACTAAGGTAGTGTATTAATTTGCATTTGTAGCTAATTTTAATAATTGTTTTAGGGTTAAATCTCAAGATTTAATTAAATCTCAAGATCTCAAGAAGTGTTCTGAGTTATTTTACAATTAAGTAAAGGGTGTTGGCTTTTTGTTGTTGTGGGTTCTCTTTGGTTGGGTTTGGTTGTTGTTGTTTTGTCTTTGTTTTGTTTTGGGTTTTTTAATGCCTTTGGAACCAGACTGTCAAACTCCACTTAAGCAGCCAAGCCCAAATGGGTTGATGCCTTTTGAAGGGGTCCAAATGGAAGACCAGTGTCCTAAATATACATAAGTTTGGTCACAATTGTAAGTATTTGCTACAGAAATATGGTACCTGCTCAATAAAAAAATAAAGAGGAAGAGAGGCAGTGAAATTTTGTGTTTTATTTGAACAACAGGAAAACGGTTTGAGGAGAGAGGAATTGAACTGGGATTCATAGAAAATTGCTTCCATTTCACTTTTTATAGGGATCATTAGTTGCATCTTCTGCTGCACTTTCACTGCCCCCTCCTCGAAGCTTTGCCAGCTGATACCAACTAAAGCTGTGTGATGTAATTGTCACTTTCCTCACGCTGTAACCTTTAACGGTGTGTTTCTCACTGTTTGAATCTGAGGGGTAGAATATAATTCCTGCTATTAGAAATAGGTTGTGAGCTCTGATTTGGAGTCAGTAGCTAAAGAAGAGGGGAGCAGAAGGATGTGAACAAAGAGGCCTGGGCTGCTTTGCCACAGGCTTCCTGTGCCACTGAGCAAGTCGCACATCTTCCTTTACCTGTTTCTGAGCTGTATGCAGGGATAATAGCTTTTCCTTAGCCTACGGCAGTGTTGTTAGGATAAAGATTTTGAAGGGATTAGGTCCCGTAGCTGGAGGTTTTAAAAGCACCTCGGATGGATAAAACAAGTTGTTGAAAGCAGCCATCAAGGTCCTAATGTAAAATGTCCTAATGTAAACTGTCACACTGGTGGCCTGGCATCCTCCTGGTATTCATGTAGTGTATCTCCCTTCCCTAGCCTGACTAACACAAAAATATTTCTCCTATGTAGCTCATACATACAAACAAAAATGGAAGTATTTGTCAGACAGCTTCTCAAAACATTAGATACACAGTCATCCTTAACATTCTTTCAGCTAGTGCTGAAATGGAAAACAATAACACTGGATATCTCCAATTCTGTCTTAATTAGAGTTGCAGCTCCCTTAGACTGTTAGAACTAAGTAGGTAAATTGTTTACAAAATACCCAGTTGAGGTGAGAAATCTCTCAGTCATAATTTTCACTTACTAGTTTCAGGCCTGGCAAGTAACTAATGACATGTGAGTCAGCTGAAACCATTTTACTGAGTCACTAGGATAGTTCCCCACATGTTTTTTATAGGTAGCTGTATGCATGCATAGATCCAGCACCTGCTTTCAATCAGTCAGATTGCTCATGTGCTAACTGAAGCAAAATCTGGCATGGTGGGGAACAAGGTTGTAACTAATGTTATATGAAGAACAACCTAACTGCTAAGGCACTAAGCATGTGGTGCTGTTGTCCTAGAGTAAGTGTACTTGTTGCTCTCACAGAGCATACCCCAGTGCTCTGACCTTGTGAAGTGGTTGCCATTTAAGAATATTTAAGAATATTTCCTACGGATTTGTACCCTTTTTCACCAACAGCAATAGAGCTTTGTGAAGGTTATCAGCATCAATGGTAACTTTTTTCCTTTTTCTAAAAACAAAACAAAACAAACACAAGTCTGATGGCTAGGGGCTTTTATATGGATTTTGCATTCTTTTGTAGCTCCCCAAAATCATGTCAGGCCATGAGAAATTGAACTCTAAAGTTGCGATGATGAGAAATGATAAGCTGCTATGACACGGTACAGAGGCAATAACAGAATTATGTAGGTTGGACTTTAATTCTAGCATTTTTGCACTAGGATATCCCAGAGAATATTGGTGTTTTCTAGTGATGTAGGCCTTCAATGACCTTCTTAACTAGAAAACTTGAGTTCAAAACCAAACTCTTAACACTTATTGTGGGAATGGAGACACATTAGCTCACAAAGGTCCTGCCTTCTGCTGCTGCCCAGCCAGGATGCTTTTTACAGAGGTCAGACACTGGCAGGGCTGAGTCAGAAGCATGAAGAACCCTCTCTCATGTTCTGAAGTGCCTTGTGAGGCTGGGAAGAGCAGAGGTGATGCAGGTATCTTTGTGCTTGTTTTGTCTGTTTTAGATATTACATGCTGCCTAGTGATGAGAGGGGGTCATGCCTTGTTAACCTGCCAGAGCTGCTGGTGGCATTAAAGCCATGTGCTTAAGGACTGACTTGTAGGGCCTGTCTGGGAACCTGTGCTGTGCCTTCTGTAGCAGGTGCTGCATCTCTTCTGGTGAGCACTCTTCTCATTGCTCTGACCTGTGAGGCTGTGAGCAAAGCAGCTGCTGTTGCTGTGTAAGAGGAGCACAGAACCAGAGACAAAAGGTTTGGAACGAGTAGCTCTGCACTGCAGGAAGCACCCAGCTCTGGTTACTCTTGTATTAGATTTTATGTAATTAATTAAGATGGGTATGTTAATTACAAGCTTGCTGTACCTTAGCGTAAAGATAGCTATCTCTCTTTGGTAGTTACAGTAACACCTGCTGGATGGTCAGGGAAGCTGTAAAAACACCCAGTCTTCCCACCCATTCCTCCATTGCACAGGGAGCAGAGAAGCCCCAGGAAATACAGTTGAAACCAAATTAGATGGCAGCAAGGATGCTAGAGGAGAACAAAGCCGGAAGTCTCTACTTTATGCAAAAACGTTTTAAGGATAGCTTGAGAGGTGCAAAAAAAGATTAAAATTACTGGGCAGAGAAGGTATATGGCAGAGCACTGAACTTCTGAGTTATCACACAGCTTTGACCAAGAACACTGCTGCACTTGAAAGCTACGTTTACCAGCAAAAAATGTGTGACCAGGAAAAAAAACAACTTCTCATGCGCTTCCCTTCTGTATTCTCTGGTAAAGTAACAGTATATAGCTTAAGAGAAGAGCTCTGTTGACATTTGTAGTAGTGAACAGTGTGACACAATGTTTCCATAGGAAGACTTCTGCTGGTGTTGATTGGGAAAAAGCCTGTTTACTTCTCTGACTGCAAAGAAATGTTACAATTTCAATTTTAGCTCTGTTGTTGTACCAGGAACTCTCCTTAAAGTTAATGCTTCAGGGAGACCTTATTTTGTATTGAGTCTGATATACATTATAGTCAGATTTTGATCCTTTGTGACAACAGCATAAACTCAGAATAAAGCTTGTTGGGATCTTGGCCCATGGCTGTTCAATGGAGTAATTCTGTTGCTGGTGGCAGCAGCATCTGGTCTTTTATGTTTTTAATAGTGGCTGTGAAGTCCTCAAAGGTGAGCGACTAAAGCTTGATAATGATGTTCTCACCCACAGCTGAAGACGTGTAAGATGCAGCAGTGCTCTGGGTCTGCAAACAGCTGCTCCATCACTCGGAGTCTATGAGGGTCAGTGTTAGCTGCACGGATCTCAGCCCGTGGGCAATACTGTCAAACTGAATTTTGCAGCTTAAGCTACCTTTGGGGAACTAACTGTAGTGCCCCTAGGCACTTCGACAGTGGCTTAACAGGGCCGTAATTCCAGCAGCATTAATCAAACCCTAAGATGTAATAGAGAATGATTCACAAAGAAACACTGTGTTCTCTCAATGTGGGAAGGCATTGGTAATGCATGAGTGCAATTTGTGAATTTTTTCAGTTCACACGTTTGGGGATTTCCTATGTAGCTTCAGAAAGGGTTTTATTTCTCTGCAGGAAGAAGTGGCAGGGTCCCTTGAAAGGAAAAGCAAGGTGTCACAGCTTAAAGTGTGGGTGTCAAGAACAACCAGCAACGGTTGAGGGACCCTGTTCAGGCCAACAGGCTGACTTGCCTGCACAAGCTTGTATGCTGAGACAGGCAGGACCTGGTTTTGGATTTTAAGGGACTTTTGTCTCTTGTTTTAAAGTAAGCTGGGGAAATTCAGTGTTGACGCTTAAGAAAAGAGCTGATGTGCAGGAGAGCAGGGCTTTGTTCACAGCATTGCTGCAAATATTCATCCAAGGTCTGTGGCAGATGTTCAAGCCTGGCCAGCTTCTCTAGTGGGTTATTTGGTGACCACTCGTGGGCTGGTTAAGCATTGCTGAATGCGTGAGATGACTAACCCCATGCTGTGCACTATTCTCACCCCCACTTACTCCTCCATTTCTTTCTCCTCTCTTTTTATTTATCTTTACTTGGTTAGCTTCCAGCCAAACACAGAGGAGTAGGGGAATGCGTCATTCGGCACACTGAAGAGGAAGGCAGGGTTGCAGCTGTGGCTCCTATAGCACCAACGCAAAATACCTGGGGCTGTCTGTTTCCTTAGTGGGATATAAGCTCTGCCCTGCTAGTCAGGTCTGTGATCAGTTTGGCCACTGGCCTAAGTTAGGGTAGATAATCTGATTTGCTTGCTGTTCAAAAAGGCAACAAGGGAGGTCCAAAGAGTTTGATATGGTCCTATTAAGAAATAGTATGAAAACTAACTGCAGCGTGGGAGGGAATGAAATACCAGGGTTGTGATCCATTAATGGAAGATGTGGGCTGTGAGACAACAGAAAACTCCTCTTAAGAGATATGCACTTGTGACTTTTTTCCCCAAAAAGAGGTAGTAAACAAGTGAAGATGGTTTCAGTCATTTGTTGTGTTCTCTGGTTTTGGTCTAGGTCTGCTCCAACTCCTACCCAAGGTCCCACCGGTGCTGGGGCTGCAGGGCCACCTCCTGCTACCAGTGTGTCAAGTAACAAACGGCTGCAGCAGACACAAGCTCAGGTGGATGAGGTAAGTGGTTCTAGGTGATTTGTTGCTTACCACAGGGGTGCTGATGTGATTTTTTTTTCTTTTTCTCTTTAAGATGCTTTCCTCCCTAGTGATCCAGCAACTCCTGCTTGTTTGAAGGCAGTGGGTCTAGGAAATGAGGTTTACCAAAGGATGGCATTTATGAGGAGGCAGACAGTACAAGAGAGATTTTGAGTATGGACATCCTTGCACCAGTAACACGTCTGCAGACCAAATGTGGGCATTGGTGCCAATTCAGGAATCCAGCCTACACAGTCAGGTTAGGAGGCAACGTCATAGTGAAACCTGCTCTTTTAACGTGTTTCTGTGTTCCTGAAGGTTAGATGCTGATCTCACAGGTTGTTCCACATGGACACACCATCAACTTCTCACAGATAGATTGAAGCCATGAGAATTGTACAGCTGAGGTCTGTGTTCATTAGCCAGACCTTTATTGATTAATCATCACAATTCATCCTCAAAGAAAGGTACCCACACATGATGTCATAACAGCATCTTAAACTAATCCCCACTCCTTTTGTTGGTCGTAGAGGACCACGTGCCTGCATGGATCCTTAAATTCTTGCAGCATACAGACTATCCTGCCATCTCAGCTGTAATGCCAGTGTCCATCTAACTGTTGTGATAATGGGAATGAGTGAGCATACCACTGCTCATGGGTGTAGTCCCTGAGCCTACCAGCAGTACAGTAGCAGCTGTAGCATCCTTGCACACCTGCTGTGCAGATTTGTTTGCTGGGTATTAAGTACTGAGATTTACTAAGCCCCTACAAAGACTTAAGTAACTAATCACTTACTGTCCATGGGGAGGTGGCCAGGGCTCGTGTGATTCTTTAATGCCAATTGAAAACAATACACATTAGAAAACAGTTATTCACATGCATAAAGGCCTTGATTTTCAAAAGCTCTACTAAAAATAGTAGAGATGACCTCACAACATCGCACTCAAATGCATTTCTTAAGATGAATTAAATACACATGTCAAATTGAGCTTTGTCTTTTTGAGAACTTATTTGCTGAAGATCTGAAACAACATCTTTCTGGCCTCCCCATTGCTGATGCTCAGAGCTGATCATTAGAACATACTCTGGCTGCAAAAGTGTCTACAGAAATTTCTAGGCCTGGTTCTCTCATTACCACTGATTTTCACATCACACTAACTTGATTGACAGTACTGGAGTATCGCTCAGTGGGGAAAGGAATATTACAGTGTCTTAGGTCAGAATAACGAAATAAACTTCTTGTCCTGACCACATTACATCATGATGGTGCTGTAATTGTTTATGTGAGCTACAGCAACAGTAATTGCCCCTGGAAGATGAAAAATGGTTGCTAGTTATTGTCTGAAATGAGTGATGCAGGTCAGATATATAGGACTTTTCAAGTAGATCAATGGAGATAGCTCCAGTGAGGCTAGTAAACCCCTTCTTGGTGTTTAAGATACTCTGTATTCTGAGACTTTTCATGCAAGCCCATGCAAGTTTGTCTTCTTGTGAAACATAATGGAGTAATTTTAGCAGGAATTCTTATCCAGTATGAGGAGACAGTGAGTAGTTCTTAGATTTCAGGATTATTGTGGGTGATAATCAGGGTCCACATTTTTTTGCCTGTAGTTTGAGAGGGAAGATGATATTGGTGTGGGTTTTGAGTGGATAGCACATAGTCAGCAGATCCTTATTTAACAGGGAAATCACAAGTATAAGAATAGCCGCGTGACAAAAATGCCACTAGGCTTTCAGTACTATGAAATCACTAGGGTGAAACTGATTTATAGCACCTGAGGATCTTGATCGGTTTCCTGGTTGTTTCTTTCAAGTCTTGTACGAAAGTAATCTGTAGGTGGCACCAAACACCACAGCGCAACGCTACACTCTGGCTATCCTGCCTCAAGTGCTGTTCAGCCCAGCGCTTCAACCCCAAAACTCAGCAACACCATCACCACTTTGCTTAAGAAAAAATTGTTGGTCTTAGTAAAATGAATGACATTTTTAATGCTATATCAATGCTGATATACTATTTCCTTTATATCCATGTTGGCTTTCCCCCTTTGATCACTCTAGGCATCCTCGAGCTTATTTGCTAAGGCTCAGGTCTTGGCTTTAGTCTAGACAAACATTTGTTCATTTATTTGACAAAAATGCAGTCTCATCTGCACAAGTGTTCACTGCAGTCATGTTAAATTCAATAAATAGGTTAAATTCAATAAATAGTTCTGGGGAAAAAAAAAAGGAAAGAATGGGTAGAAAATGTTACAACATTTTGTTTAAGCATTATCAAATAGTTTAAAATTTTCCCTACAAAACATTATGCCAAGACAAAATATAGCTAAATACTAGCTGAGAAATGAAAACAAAAGTTTTTTATTTGATATGAAGGGAAATGTTTGCAAGGTTTTGGTTTGGAAAAGCAAGTAAGAAAATTTGGGTTGACCAAACATTTGATTTTGTTTTAGGTTTGGTGGAAAAGTGAAACAAATCTTTTGAGTTTTGGAACAGCATTTAACCCTATGCCAGTTCTTTCGAAGGTTCTTTCACTACCAGTTTCATCTCACTGTACTTACATCATGTATTTTTTAAAATAAATCTGGGCTTTGGTAGGTAATAGTTAAATTACATAAAATACAAGCAACATAGACTTCCTTATTAGAAACCATGAGACGTAACAGATCAGCAACCATATTCACTGCTAGAATAAGTGGACAGAACTTTATGGAGGTTGGTATACTGACTAAAATTTACATTAGTGATGAATTTATACAGGATTTCTATTAAGATTTACTGGCTTGCCAGAAGAAGATTTTTATCTAACTCAGTGTACAAAATATATGCATGAATGGGCCTTACCTATTGTGTACTGGCTGTGCAGATTTTTTCCACTGAGGCTGTGCAATAGGGTGGCAAGAGCTCCCTGCTACACTTCAGGCTGAATTTTCCCAGGTAAAATTTTCTCCTCCTCCACTTTCAAGCAAGACTTCAAATTATGGCTGGGAAGTCATCTTGTCCAAGAAAGATCTGCAGAATAAATAAGTTCCTTAGTCAGGAAATGTATACAGTTCCCTTTACAGTGGCCTTTATCTAGCCAATTTCTCCCCTTCAGGAAATTGTATCTAATGTATAAGGAAAATAATGGCTTGGTCTTAGTGATGACTAGACAAACGCCAACAAAATTGTAGTAGAAGTACTGGCCTCCATCAGTTTTTTTTGTATCTCTAGTGAAGTAGCTAATTGTAGGCTAAAAGACATCAGAAGCTTTAAAGAAACTAATAATGGTATTGAAATAATGTCCCTCTATTTTTTCCATTTAAAGGTATCTGAGCACAGTATAGCTATGTTCATCCTTTTCTCACTGTGTCTGTTTCCATAGGCATGTTTTTTTGAGGCACTGTCCAAGTAACTGCCATCACATACCATTATGGCAAATGGCTGGTTTCAGTATGACATGTTATATTCTAGGGTGTGAACATACGAATGACCTATGCTTTACTTTTGTGGAATCTAACATAAGGCTGTGCCTTTGCAGGTGGTAGACATCATGAGAATGAATGTGGACAAGGTGCTAGAAAGAGACCAGAAGCTATCAGAGCTTGACAACCGGGCAGATGCATTGCAAGCAGGTGCCTCACAGTTTGAAACCAGTGCAGCCAAACTGAAGAGAAAATATTGGTGGAAAAATTGCAAGGTATGTTAATTCATGTTAGTTCCCTGTGTGAATCATAAAACCCAAACAGATGTAGTGAATACTAGTAATGGGAGAAAAGAAGCTTTTCCCCCATGGGAGATCATCAGCTTCTTGGTCTTTCTTTATGACGGCAAACCACCAAAAAAATATTTGGTTCCACAAATGGTATGAGAAGTGAGGAAATGACAGTATTTTTTAAGGAGGGACAGATTAGGATAGAGCAGGACTTTCATCAAACAGCTCTCTCCTCTGCTGTCTTCAAAGTCTCAACCTTTCCCATGAGCAGAGGGAACATCACTCTGCTTTTTCAGACCAGCGTTTCTCTTTTCTGGACCCAGAAACTTCAGCTCCTCTTATTCATGTAAGACACCATATCCTTGCTTCTTTCTACTCATGTACCACCAACACATGAAAACTATGCCAAAAGTTCGGCTTCATTTCCATTTCTCTTCAGTACCATCTTTGCTGCTCACCATTCACATTCACCCAAATAAAACCATCTGTTCTCAAAGAATATCACATGTATCTCTCACCAGTCTGTTGCCTGCTTTGTCTCTTCAATCCACAGTGCTATGAAATGTAAAGCAAGGCAAAATATTCTGTGTCAGCTACATGCACAAACACTCCAGAAATAAGCAGATCTAGGTTAGAAACTCAACTGAGCAGTTCCTCTGGGCCTTTTCTAGGTGTTGCCTGTTGCTTGTCTGACAACGCAGGAAACGGGGTTTTTGGGAGCTGCATACACAGATTTTGAGTTAGGTTCACCCGTGCTGACTGCAGTCACCACAATGACCTACACTACACTACACCTCCAAGCCCACTCTCATTCTCCTTTCCTCTTTGTCCCTTCTGACAACCAGAAGCCCCCTGTCCTTCCTCAAGCTCCCAAACTCTGGAAGAATGGGGAGAATCACAGAATCACAGAATGTTAGGGATTGGAAGGGACCTCAAAAGATCATCTAGTCCAACTCCCCGCCGGAGCAGGAACACCCGGATGAGGTTACACAGGAAGGTGTCCAGGCGGGTTTTGAATATCTCCAGAGAAGGAGACTCCACAACCTCCCTGGGCAGCCTTTTCCAGGCTCTGTTACCCTCACTGAGAAGTTGTTTCTTCTCAAATTTAAGTGGAACCTCTTGTGTTCCAGTTTGAACCCATTACCCCTTGTCTTACTGTTGGTTGTCACCGAGAAGAGCCTGGCTCCATCCTCATGACACTCACCGTTCATATATTTATAAACATTAATGAGGTCACTCCTCANCCTACTAGCCACCCCGATACACCCCAGGATGCCATTGGCCTTCTTGACCACAAGGGCACAGTGCTGGCTCATGGTCATCCTGCTGTCCACCAGGACCCCCAGGTCCCTTTCCCCTACACTGCTCTTTAATAGGTCATTCCCCAACCTATACTGGAACTTGGGGTTGTTCCTACCCAGATGCAAGACTCTACACTTTCCCTTGTTATAGTTCATTAAATTTTTCCCCATCCAACTCTCCAGCTTGTCCAGGTCTCTGGATGGCAGCACAGCCTTCTGGTGTGTCAGCCACTCCTCCCAGCTTGGTGTCATCAGCAAACTTGCTGATAGTACACTCAATTCCCTCATCCAAGTCATTGATGAATATATCAAATAATACTTGCCCCAGTACTGACCCTTGAGGCACTCCACTAGATACAGGCCTCCAACTAGACTAGAAATAAATACCTCTCCTGCAAGCCAATGGCTGGCTCTGTCCTCCAGATCTGTGTTGGGAGGAATGAAGGCCTTAATTTAACATATCCATATTCGTTGGTTTTCAGTCTTTCCATTCTCACTGGTGTATCTGCCACAGGTAATGATGGGAATTGGACTGCAGCATCTCTGGAGGCCTCATTAGCATTTGGCAAGTCTCATGTGGGAGCCTCTACCCCACACAACTCAGTGTTGTATGGTCTGTGGACAGCTGGCTCTGATGTATCTGTTCTTGTGGGAACAGATTTTGACTTTGCAATGAGCTCTTTCCAGGCTAACATGCTGGAAACCATGCTGGCAAGCATCGTCTACCACTCTCAACAGCACAAGTATACAAAACCAGCACAAATAGCTGCTACACATCAGACATCTGCACCTACCTCTTCCCTGAGTATGGGACTGCAGTGAAAAGCAATTAAGTTATTCCAGTATAAAGTAGTACACAGCCATCCATGTGTGAATCCAGACACTTAAATCATCTCTGGAGTTGTTTTACTTTGGAAGCTTACTTTTTCTTTGCTGCCAGAAATAGATGAGTTGGGTCACCGAATCTTAGCTGATGGGCAAGAACTTGCTAGCTTTAGCAACAGGCTATTGTCCATTGCTGGTGGTCAGCTGTTCCTAAAATTGACACTGAATCTGGGGCCTTAACAGGTCTGTAGCAGTCAGTCTTTGTAAGAATTAGAAGTGCAAGGAATGAGCCACTAAGTAAAAACTGAGGGGTTTATGTCTTTCATGTGAAAACCTGACTTTTTTTTTTTTTTCTCATAAATTTCTTTTTATAGATGATGATCATCCTTGGTGTAGTATGCGCAGTCATTCTCATTATAATTATAAGTGAGTAATTCATTTTCTCTTTCGTTTATGATCTCAGCAGCTCTATGACTTATGAAGTGTTGATGTATTAAAAAACAAAACAAAAAAGGGAGTTAACATATTTAAACTGATTAATTTGTAAAATTCCCCTTCTAGTGTCATGCTGTTATAGTGAGAATTACTGCAACCTCTCTGGACACTTACATGGGTAGAATTTGTTGATATTTAATGTATTTTACATTAGCATGTTACATAACTTTCCCTAGGATTAAAGACTTTCCCTTTTCATGTTTACATAATTTTTTATGCAGTCTCAGAGATCTTCCTTTCATTACCACTAATGCCACAGTCCTGGTGTTTTCTAGTGAGAACTGTAATGCTTGAATTACCTCATGCCTATAAAAAGAAGGTGAAGGCTCACAGGCAAATGGGCACCAGACAAAATTTTAAAAGCATGTAGGTGCCTGGTTCACACCAAATCAGCTGGAATTTGAGATGCTGGTGCTTCTGAAAGTCCCTTTGCATCTTGAATACCTAAATATTGTTAAAAGATAGCACGAAGTCTTACTGATTTCTTATCTTGAAAGATCATCTCATTCCACACAGTTTGTTATAGGAAAAATAGCATATGAATGAATAATAGCAGCCATGCTGGTTAGGAGCCAGGGATCTTGTAATGACAGGAACTGAACGTTTTATTTATGTAACCTCTGTGTTAGCAACAGCCATTATGTGACATAACTGTAATATGGCATTAACTCCTAAAAGGGAGATTTCTTGAGCTAGACAGTCCAGCTAGTAATCCAGAAGAGATTCACCAGGAGGTTAGACCGTGGATGTGAATTAATTCCCAGCTCTCAAATTACATGCCTTGTATTCAGCATGTTTCCACTTTCCTCTGTTGCTTCTGTAAAGAAGGCTTACAGAATCACCTGTAAACATGACTAACTGGATTGAGATACATGTGGCAGTTTATTAGTCTTATGAATGCTGGCATAAGAATGACCCAGAATAATTTTAGGGTTTTGTAACACTGATACAGCAAGAATGGGAAGTGGCTAGATATTAATTGACTGTATTAACTGGGTACTCAAGGGAAAGATGGGCCTTTGTTCTGCAGTCTAGTGCAGCAACCTAGGAAGACAGATGTGCAGCCATTGAACTGATTGCTGTGTATATAAGCATCATCGTGCGTTACATCTGTCTTAACAAGAAAGTAAAAAGTAGACAAGATAGCTCATAGGGTCTTCAATCACAAACTTGAGTGTCACATCATCAAACCCAGGTTATGGCTCGCCATAGTGAGATCTAGTGGAAGTTTTGTGAGATTTAAATGTATTTAAGCTCTGGATCCTAAATTGTTTTTTCAGTCTGTCTCATCTTTCTGCAATAGTGCCTAAGGGCTGCAGCTTCAGGAAGGACCCTGTGCGTCAAACTCAATTATGTATTTATTTACAGGAGCTCTAAAGTATACATTTAAATTCTGTTGACATCAAGCATCGAAGTGCTATCACAGACAAGGCCTGCATGGTTTATCCAGTCACTGATTTGAAATGGAGGAAGATCATACCCTTCATGCAGCGCTGGCTATAGATGCAGATAAACTAGGTAGTTCCTCAAAGCAACAAGCTACCATGGGTGGTGAAATGGCCCAAGTCAGGCTTCTTACCATTCTGGTAGCAGGGTCACGGAAAATGCGTCTGGCTCCCTGCTGAAGGAAGGGTTACAACATGTGGGACTGCAGGTGTTGCTGGAGCTGAGGATGGCAGCTGACATTACCATAAGTCCTTGCCCTTTCTATCTTTTGAGCTGCAGTCTCCCCTGTTTTCTTCTCCAGTTCCTCTTCCAAACTCCTTTTGACACAGGAGGAGCATCCCCATTCCAGCTAGGAAGGTATACTGTGTGCAGGGCATGCCATGCTCTTTCAGCAAAGATATGTTACAGGTGTTTGCCATCCCCTGACAGTAGATGTTTCTGTGAGATAAAACACAACAGTGACTCTGTAATAACTGCTGGTTTATGTCTTTCTATTTTCTTTTTCTTTTTTTTTTTCCTTCTGCTTCCTTTCCCAGTTTATTTCTCCACTTGAAAAAGTGAAGAAGGAAGACTTGGCACAACCTTGTCCATATCAACCAATGATATCAATGTTCCTTTGTTGAACTCCGCTTTTTAATTCCTAGTGTCTTGGAATTTTTGCTTGTAATAACCCATAAGCATTCAGTGTGGTGTGTTTTGGAATTCTGTTGTTTCCACAAGAAACTGTACCAGCTAAATACTGCCAAGTAGTTCCATACACTGTCTTATACTGTGTCTTAAAATGTGTATG
Organism: Pampusana beccarii; assembly: GCA_013399365.1. Taxonomy (NCBI): domain Eukaryota; kingdom Metazoa; phylum Chordata; class Aves; order Columbiformes; family Columbidae; genus Pampusana; species Pampusana beccarii. Next base: position 341,890 of record VWYH01006637.1, on the reverse strand, counting down.
TACTGACCTTCAGAAACTGTAGTATATGAAAAGCATTCTAAACATCTCAGAATCAGAGAATGCAGCTATGGGGAAGCTCCTCCTTAAAGGGAGACTGTCAGGTGGATTGGACCCAAACCTAAGGTCACAGCAGACATTAGGGCCAAAATTTTCCATCTGAGCACCTAAAGTTGGATAGCAAAATCCACTATCAGATGTAACTTTTTGAGGTAGTATCTGGTACTCCCCTTCAAGAGAGTAGTTACCAACAAGTATTCATGTAAGATGACCTATTTCAACTTAGCCGACCAAACAGATTTTGTGAGATTAGTTGTGGTATCCAAGCATCCAAGTCTAAATACATTGGCTGCAGAAAAGTAATGGAACTTGATTATTACCTCTTATGGTTTTAAATTTTTCCTTATTGAGTGTTCTCTACAACCAGAATGGCCTCAATACAAAATCCAGTAAGAAAATAGTATTACAGCAAAAAAAAAAGCATTAACTAGCACAATCTCAAAAAAGCCAAGTGAAATGCAGAAATGATAATACAAGTGTCATTAACGACCAAGATCCAGACTCTTGCTAAAAACTCAAGGTACGGTTTGTCAGACTTTATGGAACTCTCTTGAATGCAAATCCCCAATACTTACAGCCCTAACTTAAAGCACATGAACAACTTTGGTTATGTCTGTGGCTTCCAAGCACACTTGTAGGAAGCTACCTCTGCATGATTTTGCAGAAGTGGTCCCCACTGCGAGGACCATTAAAAAATTAGGAAGAAAAAGGTATTGTCAAATAGAAGGAACAGTGGAGAGAGGCTGAGAAAGGGAAGGGTGTCTAGCAAAGCTTTCCTGGAGAACAGGAAGACAGAGAAACACTGTTCCAAAGTGGTGGTGTTAATAGGCTTTTTAAAACTTTAATTTGTGTGTGTTTATAGTTCATGAACTACAGTGTGGTCTTTGTAAAGTGCTCAGCTGAGATAGTTTTCGTATTCAATTAAACTAACATTTGATGTAATTAAGAGAAATTATATATTGCAGTTTGAAAGTTCTTGTACGCTATTGTTGTAGGGTTTCTTCCAAATGTTGAATTCCTTGTTTTTTCTCTTTTAAGCACTGAATAGTTCAATCATAGCTAGCCAAACTGAAAATGAATTATCAAATTTTGAGCCAGAAAATTCTGGAAGGGTCTTTTCTAGGATAACTCTTCAAAATGTCTAACAAGAATTTGTAGATATTTTTTTTAAAGGGTGTGGTGTGTTCTCTTTTGTTTGTTTGTTTTTTGCAATATAATTAGGGCATAGAAATTGTGATAATAGTAGTGTAAATATTCCCACTGTGGAGAACATCTCTTGACATGGTCTTACATTAAAAAACAGAGACCCAGACCAGTTAATTGCAGTGGATGCATATACAAATTGTGTTTAAGTAGAATTTTGCAGAAACAATAAGCAAAGATCAGTTGAAAGGTTTCAGTTGCATTTTTTCCCTATATGTTTTTTAATTCATATTCACATGTACTGTTTCATACCATTAAGCAGTAGGTGGCCACCATCTTATTGAAACTTAACTTTCAAAGTTACTAATATGCTACTGGACTTCCTGGTATGCCCTGTTCACTTCAGTCCTCCAGCTGAGTGCGTACATAAACAACTCTAAAATCCCCCCGGCCCAGACAGAAAACTTTGCTGACTCCATGAGGTGCCACAACTGAATGCTATGTATAATTGAGCTTTCACTGGAAAAGGAATAAGTTGTCCACCTTCAAGACCCTTTTTAAACTACTAAGATATTTGGCTAGCTGATGTGAAAGAATTACCTCCTAAGAGTGAGACCCTGCCACCCATACTCATGTTGAGCATGGCTTGATCCTCACATGGCTTCTCTACAGGAAAGCTGAAAAGACTCAGGGGATGAAGATAGCTTTCATCAAGATGGTACAGTCAGTAAAGTTATATGCTGATACAGACTCTTCTTCTATGAGTCTGAACTGACTACTTAGCTGATATGGCAGCAAATACACATCAAAGAGTTTGGATCCTCTAGCTACAAAGATGCAAAGTTTCCAAACGAAACTGTAATGAAACTTCTATAAGGATGCAAAGCTTACGTCCTAACTAATGTATCTCAAGCAAGTTAATAATCAAAGTGGGAGCTTTACAGCAGAGTGGAGAAGATAAACTGCTGGTTGTGGAATGTGTACTCATCCTCCCTCAAAACAGTAACTAACAGGGATGACTGCTAAATGTTGGTGAGAATTTGCAAGGAAGAGTTTGGTCAAGAAACCTAGCCTCTAGTGATTGTAAAATGTGAAGAGATTATTTCCTCCTGTGTGCTAATGAAATATGCTAAATTAATGTGTTCAACCCTTTTAAGTTGTTCACAATAGTGTGCTTGCAAATGTTCCATGTTTGCTAGTTGTGCTGTGACGCTGAGTTGCAATTGGTAAAATAAGCCATGTAACATTTCTAATTCAGCCCAGGAAGCATGAACAAGTGCATCCTTCCCTGATGTACAGACCCGAAGTTGAACTGCTCCTGCAGAGGATTAATTCTTCTGCAATGAGATTATGGTAATATAGGCCTGTCCGGGGTCACAAATTGTGCAACACCATCACCTATATGTAGACCGACGCAGAGGACAATCTATATAAACACAGCTGGAGATCTTATTTGCACTGAAGCCAGGATTGATTGCTTTCCACTCACTGCCTCTGCGTTTTAAATGTCCATGCAGTTACAACTGCCTACTTGTAATAGTAAATTTCCCATGAAAAGGTTAACTCATTCTTGTTTAGTCGGAACTAATTCAAATTTCAATTACTGGGTAGAATGTCAACTACTATTCTTCATCACTAACTACTGCCTAGGGTTGGGCTGGTAAAAAAGCACAAAGGAGCTCCCTTTTACCCACTCCCCAGCAAACCCTCAGGGGACTGCAAGGCTGATTGCTTTCTGACTGCCATCTTGGGGACTGAAGACTTCTCTGGCTGTAAGCAAGGATTTTGATAGCTTTAGCCAGAGATAGACATTGTTTGAGACTTGCACGTTCTGTCGTTATAAGAAGTGCTTACTTTTCCTTTGGTTTCTGGGCTAGAGCTGTACAGCTAGGATGTTAGTATAGTACCCCATTCAGAAACAGCATAGCTGAAATGGGATGGTCAGGAGCTGGTCTGTGGTTGTACCACAGCTGCTGTTTGGCTTGCTAATGAGTGCACATGAACTTCTGAGGCTGAAGAAGTGCTATTTGCATCCACTATCCACAGGCTAGTAAGGTCCTGCTTGGAGTTACATCTTCCTCCTTCTAATTTAGCTCACCTTGAAATAACATAAATGTGGCTTTAAACCTAAAAAATGGGTACACAGAGCTTACAGGAGCAAGTAGCGTGGAAGCCAAAACAGGGACACAGGACCTGATTTTCACTTGACAATGTTATGTAACAACACAGTCAATCCAACATAGTCCAACATAATCCAGTATTATTAGAAGGAGAAGGGGAGAATGTGATAAATATTCTGTATGTAACTTGGGGTCTGTAAGACAAGAAGTGATTTAGCAATGTAGTCAGTTTGATTTTAAAGCTGGCACGTTAGTTCAATTGGAACCTGCATGAGGTTAGCCATGGGAACAGTTCAGGCATGTAAAATACTTGGTGTTTTTCTTTTTAAATAGTGATCTGCAATAATTGACTTAAACACTCACAATGGTGGAAGAGTAGGACAGTATTAACTGTGCAAGGAATTAATTAGAACAGCCACAATCTGCTATGTTTCTGTCTGGGTAGCAAGACCTTTTGAATTCTCCTGTTTCTGTGTCTCATTTTTATCACTGCTCATCTGACACGGCTTCACATAACTCTAATTTTATGAACAGCTGAGCTGTTCATATACTGTTCAGATACTTCTTGTCTGAATACAATGGATTTTAGTTCTTAAGAGCGAATCCATGACTTGACATTTGTGTTGGAGCATACTTGTAAAATAGTGATGTCTGCTTCTCAGAAGTGCAGCTACCATGGCAGACTCAAACTTTAGGAATTTTAGAAGTTCAGATGTTACTCAAGTCTTCTTCATCCTTTTACAGATTTTTTTTTTCTCTATGTCCTGGAAGGTTATCCACACAGTAGGAGTATGTATAATCTATTTTTTTTTTATATGATGGCACCTTGATCGCACATGTTGGTGCTAGACCTTTGCAAAGAAACTAGAGAGAAGAGCATTTGTGTGTGATCCAGGATTTAAATCTCAGCTGCCCTTTATACAGGGAAGATGGCAAAGCCAGTAGCCATATAAGGCACTGGGCTCTCTCCCAAAGTACACAGTGAGTCTTGGAGAAGGGCCTCAAAGAGACCAAAGTCTCTTTGGTCTGGATTCATGTCCTAACTTGAACTTTAGACCTCTGACATATTACAACCTTTGGGCCCCCTGTGTAGTAAGAAGAGTGAGATGCTCTTGCAGTTATTCCTCTCACCTGATTTAGGTCCCTCTTGCTAGATGAGATACATTTGAGCATGCATTTCTTCATGCAAGAGAAAGCACAAGCACTCTGAAATTACCTTATTTAAAAGCAAACCCCAAAAAGCTGAAGAGTGTAGTTTGAAAAAAAAAAGCATTATATCTAGAGAAGTGATTGGCTAAAGATTTCTTAGATGGCGGCATTATTTTCAAGAGGGATACTAGATTGGGATGTATGAAACAAATCAGAACCTCACAGCAATTGTTCTTTATTCATTTGGTCTCCTTCAGAAACACTATTCCCCTTCAGTAAAGGATTTTGTTTTCCTCTTCAGCTAATTTCCCTTCCTTATTTCATTAATATATGTCTCCATTGATGTCCTCAGTAGCTTTTTTCTCCATTGAGAACCAGAAGACTGCCTGCCGTTAAACACAGGCACAAAAAGATCTGAGCCACCCAAGGAGTTTACCTTTCTTCCTGATGCACTGACATTTAAAAGCTACATCTTCTAACAAAGCAGAAAAACTGTGGCAGTCCAGTTACATGCAGTTTTGGTGGAGTAAATACTTGATTATTCAACAATGAGTCATTTCTGCAGTAACCTCATTCTGTCATGACTGTATCACATCTGCTAACTCTCCAAAGGAAAATCATAACCTATACTGGTTTAAAACATGAACACAGCCTCATACGTTCATACGTAACACTCTACTCAACCAAAGAAGCCATGAACTGTAAGTTTAGAAGGGCAAAGAACTTGTTCTCAAAGATAAAATGTCATACAGAACAACAAACATAATTATGAAAAAAGCTTCTCTTTTCTTTAGGTCTTCTGACAGTGTCTGGCTTCTCCATTATTCTTCAAGTCTCTCTTTGTTCTTTTATAAAGCCTTTGTGGTTTTGGAGTATACTGTGTTTGGAACATACCGTACTTAGGGTTAGGGTTGTTCTGCTGCCCTCTGAGTTGACACTCTGCCTTCTGCCATATCATTTTTGTCGACCCAAATCAGAGCAGACGCAGGCCTGAGTGGAGCAGAACCTTCTCTCCATAATGCCCTGCTGTCCTCAAACCAGCCTCCACTAACGGGATGAGAACACTGGAGGCAGAATATGGCTCCTGGATCTTAATTTTGTTCGAAATGATGTGATACAAAAGAAGGCTCCTGACTGCTAGACAACAGCATTTTCGCTACACTATTTTAATTGTAACACTGGAATTTTAATTAGATGTATTTAACATTTATTGTAAAAGAAATTTCACCAGTTTTGATGGAAAAGAGAGGAAACAACAAATAAGGCTAGTGTGATGACAAGATAGTAAATTGTGAAATGGTGTAAGTGAAATATAGCCAACAATCAGTAAATTCCTTTTTACAAGTGGCTATACCGAAGAGCACCTTCCTTATGTTAAAACTAAGCAGTGCTAGCCTATTGAAGTGCATATGGGCTACTACTTAAAATGAACTATGACAAATCATAGTTAAATTTATTTCCTTTCACTTATTTATTGAAAACACAGGAGATAAATGCAGGGAGGATGATCTAGTATTTTTGCAGAGCATGCCATTTGGGGTATACCATCCAAACACATGCTGCTGTTGTCAGCTGCAGAAGTGATTGAGGACTTCAGTCAAATGAGGGCTCCCGTGTGCTTGGTGTGGTAAAGATACATACTGAATGCCCACTCTGTTATATAGCACTTTGGTCTGCCAGTAAGGAAATCATTTTCACACAACATGATTACTCTGCTTACCCTTGTTCCACTCTAGTATCTATGCTTGTCTAACAATAAATGGTCTAAGGAGAGGACGGAAAACCATTTTGCTGAATCCATTACATTCCTGTCATGTATACACATGGTGGTGGTCTGAGCTTTTGTAATGAAAAGAGTTTAAAAGAATTAATGGGTCTCAATATTATAATCTATCCTTTGAAATTAGTTTCTCCCCCTGATAAGCTAGAGGTTTGTTTAAAATAAGAGCAAATAACGGCAGCTGCTGTTTCCTTTGTAAGATCAATGTTTGAGATAATGTATATAATAAAGCCACAAATTCATAGACGCACAATACATAATTGTTTTCACAAGTTCAGTTATCCATATTTATAATGTTGACCTGAAAGGCTGCAACAATTTCTCCATTAGTCATAGCAGTGTTGGCTGAACGTGATAATTCAGTGGTCAGTGTGGCTACTGTGCCACTAGCAAGCTACAGTGTACTAAATAATGCAAGTTCAACCTTTCATGAAACTCAAAGGGGAAAAGGGATTCTGAATAAAAGTAGAAAAGTAAAGTAAAGGCCATGGGTATAGAGGTTTAACCATGACTTATTTAAGTATATCTGCTAATCGCTTAAATAATAGATAAATCATACAAATAGTTGAATAATTAGCTTCCAAAGCCTATTTAGTAATGAAAGATTTTTTTTCCACATTAGAAATGCTAAGGTCAATCTATGTTCCATTTGCTTTTTTCCCAGATTGGAAATAAAATGCTAATGTAGCTAAGACATACTCACAGGTCTTCACAGTAAAATGTTATGGATAGCCCACCGCTTGTCATGAAAAACATCATTACTTTGTCTTGTAAATGAAAAGTCCTCTCCCCCAACCACATACGTGGTAAAATATTAGTCACATTATGTATATCAGCACTGTTGAAAGATTAGAAATTAGTACCTCCTACTCAAGATCAAGACTTAAAAACATCCTTTGTCTGTTGCAAAAATACATTTTGAGGGGGAAACACCAACTGTTGTAGAGGCTCAACTTTTATTTGACAACTCCTATTCTTTTTCTTCCCCCTTTCCAAAAGAAGTGTGTATATACATAGACAGACATTTGCCATTTGGGTGATATGTTCTTTTTCCAAGTATGAAAGAGATGAAACACAGCCAGCATCGACTGTGAGCAACCTTTAGTTTGTTTTGCAGCATAAAAAGTTATTTCAGTGGCAATATATGAACTCTCATTATAAAATTGTTTTTGTCATCGCAGGAAATGAGTTTGTAGCTGGTTAGTATTTTCCTTAATGGCCTATGCTTGAGTCTTAACACAGAAAAGAACCCTCTGGATGTACTATCTAAGCACTGTAGACTTAAAAAGGGCAGATGGTTGAGTATTTCATACTCTCCGGCCACAAGTGAACAGCAAAGCATGGAAGGGACTTCAACATGTGCTTGGGCATATAAAGAATTTCCTTTCCCTGTTTAAGACAACAAAAAAATCCTCATTTGTCCTTACTAAATCCAGGTGTGATATGCAATCTGTGCCATGTTCTAATTCAGGAGAGGAAAAGCCTGTCCTTTGAATGATAGAAAAATTAGGTTGGAAAGGACCCCAGGGGTTTATCTAGTCCAATCTCATGCTTGAAGCAGGGCCGCCTTTGAGGCTGGTTCAGGTTGCACAGGGTTTGTCTTGATGAGTTTTGAAAGTCTCCAAGACTGGCGATTCCGCAGTAATTCTGCCATTGGAAATATTCTCTGACCTACCAAGGCTGATAGAAATGCAGCATGCGCCTTCGTAAGTGTATGTGGTCCATGTTTTTGCCTATTTTTTTGTGCACTGATCTGATTACAGTCAAATTCAGATCTAGTGGGAGTAAGTGCAGACCCCGTTTTTCAAAAAGCTTCCACTGACTGCAAGCACTTTTCTTCCTTCTTCGTTTACATGAGACCAAGCCAGATCCGATCATGCTGAGGATATCTGTGCATTCTCTCCCCTGTGAAGCTTGCTCCTCTAACACTGAAGCTGAGGATAGGCATAGGATCAGACTCAGGACATCTGGTAAAGTCTAGTTCTGTACTGAGGTCAGTGACCAAACCTTGACTGGCTACTAAGTTACTAGACAGGCATCAAAGAAAGAAGAGGATTTACTGCGATTACTGTTTCTCCTAATAAGTCACCTTAGCAATGTCACCCCTCTTTCAAATGCTGCTGGAATAGCAATGCAAAACAAAAACCTTTCTACTACCTCTTTCCTTTTAATTCTTCAAGCTCTACTTCTTCTAATAGGAATAACCAGAAAAAACTTTTCAGTTGCCCTATTAAAAACTAAACTCCAGACCAAATCTTTAATTGCATCATTTTAAAGGCTATACAGTAGTGTTAAGCTATGTAGTAATACACTCAGAAAGTATCTGAAAGTCTGTGCTGAGAACAGCATCTCTCACCTTGTAGACTCAGCTGTACTGAGCAAGAAATTGTGGTTTGTGCCTCTACAGAAAACATTCCATTTGCATCTTTTTAGAGCTACCTGGGGAGGAAAAATAATGTTGTGGAGACCAGGAAATTTCTTAAAGTGCTTTACCTGGAGGTCAGCGGAATCCCATTTATAAATGATGAATGCATGAATTTTGATGCTAAAATTGTGATGACTTACAAAGTTTGATATTACTGTACTTTTCTGTGGACAGTGACTTTTTTGAAGTGGTGGACATATTTTCCAAGAATATTGTAGGCATTTGTAACATGTATGTTTGTGCCAATAAATCTTGTTTTAAGAAGCTGCTTTTTGCATCATTTCTGTTCCAAATATACACAGTTTGAGGACAGTTAAGCAGCTTCAGCTTTCACTCCCTCTCAGTGTTAAATGCTAAAGACTTCTGAAAATTGATATTTTCTAAATCACACTGAGTTTTTATATATTCAGTCTAATAGAAAAGAAAAAAAAACACCTATGTTGTATAAACAATAATGAACTGTACAAAAAGGGGGAGGGGACAGTGGTACAACTATTAAAAATTGTGAAATGGAGCAGATGGGATAATGCCTTAAGTGTCTTTTACCTTATTCTTAACTTTCTTAGTGATAACATGCTTCCCTTTTAATAGGGCACAGCTAACTCAAGGAGGTCATTGCCATGAGATACTGTTAGTTCATAAATTTGGTCTATTTTGCACACATTTTTTTAAATGAAGAAAGACAGATTCTCTGTGGGAGGGATACAGGCTCTCTTGCAGGGTCATGTTCTACCCTAACTTGAAACAGCTGATGCTGGCCACTGGTGTGATGGCCTAATGGGGCATGGTAACTGTTACCATCATTATTCATAATGAGTAATTAAGCTCTTTGAAGGGACAAGAGTTGGAAGCTGCTTTGCTCCCCCTCCTAGTGATTACACCTACATTTTAAAATATATAAGAATTACTATAACTCCTAGGTAGCTCTGCATCTTCATCCATATAGGGCATTATTCGACAGCTCTTCTAATTTTGTTGTAAACCAACTCAGCACATATAAAGAGCACATGCAAACACATCAAAGCCAGGTGATGTCAAGATGCCTTCTTGTATGATAGTGCTTTATTAGTAAAACTATATATTTTTCCTTGGTACCTCTTAGCATTAAACTAACATTAACGTTAAATTAACTAACTAATTCCAGGTAACTCCTGGCATTAAAATGGGGTCACTTCGAATCTATAAGGAGGAACTGGGAAAAAGCAATCATTGATTTCAGACAGCGCATGTTCTGGTCTATAAGAAATAGCAAATAAGGACCTGGAGAGTGGATTTTGTTGATTGGTGCATATGAATGTGATCTTGAAGAAAAAAGGAAACTGATGAAAGCCAAAATGAGACTTATGCTAATAATTAAGAGAGTACAATGGGCTAATATTCTATTAGCACTCTTAAAGTCACGTTGCATAGTTAGCTCAGATTTTGTTGAAACAAAATGTCCCAATTTCTGACTTCTAAGTTTGCAAAGAATTCTAGCAAATGATAAAACCAAGTGAAAATGAAATTATGTGTAATGTAATGGAGAGATTAAAGTCAATACGGTAGAATCAGGAAGATTATATGAAAACTTTAATGTACTTTTGCATTCTGTTCAGATAGCAGATTTGCATAATTCATGGAAGTTCAGGGAGCAAAGCAAGTACTGCTTCTTAGGGGCTCCTAAGTTAAGTGGGGTGAAGAGCTACGGGGCTTGCATATGCTTTGGAAAGTCGATAGAAGGAAGTTCAAAGAAAAAACAAACCTTGAAGTGACTGTCTTTTTGCTTATACTTTGTGAGCTGAAGTACACGAAGGTAAGTGAATGAATAAGATGCTTTTAAGAGTTCCTGATGGATCTAAATTTTTTTTTTTAAGTCTCACGTGACTAAAGATGGTCAGAACTGTAGTCTGAGAAGCAGGTAATCTTGAGACTGCTAGAGCTCTGTATGACAGAGGTAGGCAGTGATGATGACTATTATGAAACCAAACCATCTTTTTTTTTGCTTTCCTAGGTGTTTCAAATCTAGGGGAACATAATCTTGTAATACCACCTGTGGTTTGTGCAGCTATCATCAAAAGCTTTTACCACAATGTGGTAGATGTATTAAATATATTTTCCTATGGGGATTTCCTGGTATCAAATACACTGTGTTATTACACTTTTAAGGCAGCTTTTAGAATGATTCTGCAGAAATAACACCCTTGCCTTCTCCCTTACCATCTGCACAGTTTAATTATAATTTAACAGCTGCTAGCTGAACTGCTTTACAAAGGCAAGTAAGCCTGGCTTTTCTACCTTCTGTTTGCCATAATGCAGCTTTACTCTGTTGAATGTAGTCAGTGGATTTGATAATTAAACTTCTAGTGCTTATCAAATAACTGGCAGGTTGTTCTTTTTACTAGAAGATGTACAATACAGCAACATGTTATTTACATATGCTCTGGATTAGCCTAGAAAACACCTGCTCCACAGCCTGGGAAGACTTCCCAATACCATACAGCACATGCCTCTCTGATATAATCTGTACTAAGACATAATGCCAGTGGACTGAAAAAGCTGCATAGATCAAGGGTGTTGCCAGTATCATATAGCTCTGCACCAACCCAGGCTTTGTTAAACTTCCTTCCTTATGATCTAAGAAAGCTATGGAGGAAACAAAAAATTCTCCCCAGTCTGTGTCAAACGACTGGGGAGAGGGGAGGAGTTCCTTTTCTCATTTCAGAATCCAGTGAGTTAGTTTAACTGTGCATAGGATGCAGAAACCAGGCATCTGAAACTAAAGGCACAAGGAACACGAGGTTTAATAGTGCTTGAGGACCTGGGAAAATAAACCAGTTTTATATAGCTTTCTAAAAAAAGCCCTGAAATACGGGAGTATTACAATGTACCTATTGTACTGGCAAAGGACAAGGCCATGTCCTTTCAAACAACTTTGGAGACACCTACAAGTTCCAGTTGCAAAGTTCAATCTTTTTTATCACCAGGAACTGTCTGGATTAGTTTTGTCATCCTTCCACCTGCTTATCAGGCACCATTTGATAACCACATGTACTCATGGCCCGCTTCGATCCTCTAGAAAGCTCGATATGAACTTCATTTCTGAACTGGCTAGAAAACTCTTTCTAATGTCCTAGTTACTATCCAGGAAAATATTTAGTTCTTACTCTTTTGTTTGTTATTTTTCTTCAGTTTGACTAGCCCATGTCCTCCTTAGTCATCCTGACAGTCCATCTCTGCACAATTGCCAATTCCAGCACTTATGATCAGAGCAGCAGTCAGTGCTCTGGTCCAAGTAAAAGCTCATGAAATGCTTGTGTGTGGTGGCACAAACCTGAATCATCCTCCTACCATATTAGTACTTCTCTCGACTGTATTTACCCTCCCACCCCCAAGGCACCCATCCTAATTATCCTGTGTTATACCTGTTGCTTTTCTCATATTTTAGGACCAACAAAATTATCAATGGTGAAACAATAGTAAGCAATATCCTCAAGGATCAACTTGATCCAAATTTTCCTGCCTCTACCACCAAAACAAATCCTATTGATACTTCCAGTGCTTAGCCAGATAACAGCTAGGTGGCCTGAGGCATTGCCTACGGCAGGCAATCAACTAATACTTTCATTTCAGTCTTTTGTTTCACTCAAAAGTCTCAAAATTTCAGTGACTTTTTTTTCCCCCAGAGGTGTTAGTATACCAAAGTAAAACCATTGCTTACTGCAACTACCAGCTTAATCAATTCTTGACTACTCAGACATCTCTGTTCTCTTTGAACATGTATGCTAGTCAAAAATGCTATTATTTTTGAGATGCTGAGGTTTGGTAGCTAGATGGAAAAAATACAGTATCAGTCTCTGATGAGAAAAGGCATCTCTGAGTAGCTGTAGGCAAAAGCAGTATCCTAAAGGTCTGTCTTTAATCTAGATGAAGAGCCAGCCCACATGCTCTTTGCAGCTGAACCTAGAACTTGAAGCCATACGAAGTGAGAAAGCCAAACTGGCTGCATAAGCAGCATTGCTGCGTTTCAATGGTGCTGTGCCCATTATAAGTTTCCCTTGGGTGTACGCAGACTTATTGGCTCCCACACAAGATATTGAAGTGTCTTCTGACACCACTAAGACAATGCCATCTTACAAGTATCCCTGTGTCTGAATTTGATTAAAAAATGGTCTTTAGGCAGTTAGATCATTAATACATGGTTAAGTGCAGTGTGAACTCTTCTTCAGCCTTGTATAGCTGTACAACACATCATACTTACATGATGTGTGTCTGAAAAAGCAGCAGCAAAAAGACACAATCATTAAAAGGGAGCCCTTCAGCACATAACCTGTCTGTTCCTATTTGACTAAGACATGAGGGAGGAATCAAACCGCAACCCACCTAAATTGGTAGCTTCTATTCCTGATTGTTTTCTCTTTGCAGACCACAGCAGAATCGCTGGGAGCTTCCAGCAGAGATTTGTGGAACTGCTCTCCCCCTTCTTAAATGTGCTGACAAGAGGGCACATCTCTAAATATCCCAAATGCCAGAAAGCAGGCTGTCTTTGAAACTTTTTTTCCTATAAATAAATAAATATTTGAAAAGAAGTATTGCTTTTAAAACTGCCTTAATTAAAAAAAAAAAAAAAAAAGAAAAAGAAACAAAGAGATACACATGTTCAGGTTTTAGCTGGCCAACAGTGCAGTCGCCTGCTTACTGCAGTGCCCCAAGAGAGGTTGTGCCAGGTTTGGGAGGCATCCAGCCAGTGGAGCTGTGACCAGATCCTGGTGCGCAGCCTGGGGAATGTCACACAACAGAAGCAGCCAGTGTAGCCAGCATCACCCTGGGATGGCATGGGCACTGTTATTCTAGTGAATTTATTTCATGAATGGTGCCAAAATATACTAAGAGTGTCAGGCTCAATCTCAAATGCAAAACAAGTTCGCTCACAATTTGTCTATACAGGATTAAACTACACTGTCCATCCATTAGGTTAGCCATTCTGCTGTAACTAGAACTTATTTTAACAGTTTTGAGATCTCTCTTCAGTCTCCTATAAATCAGCCACTTCAGCCCAGGCTCCAAATTTTGTAAGCATTCTCAAACTTAACAAAATTTTGCCTTTGTGGTTTTGGCATTGTCTCATTCTCCCTCTCTGCTTCATCCCACGTGTTCTCTGTTTCATGGCATTGAATGAAATATTGTTCTCCCTCATGTCTACAAGTGCTATTACTCCTCAAATCATTTCATTTAACTCTTATGTTCACCACTTCCTCTATGGATAAAAGAAATTAGAAGATTTGTGTCTATCCAAAACAGTTGAACACTTCGACTAAGCCATCGAGGTCTTTGTATTCTCCTGATGCTTCTGAGGCTGCCTTCTACATGCTGGCATTCTCTAGTTCGGCATTGCTCAGGGTGACTGGTCATGCTGTCTCATTTGTCCTTAGAAAACTCTTTCAATTCTTGTGTAAAAAACAAGTCTACAGCATAAACGCACATTTGTCTTAGAAAGAACGGCTCTAAGTTTCTCATGTGTTTTAGGTCTTTCTTGTACTCTTGAAATCATCAGAAAACACTGCATGAACGTGGAGAAGTACCTGTTGATCTCTTCATGAAACGTCTTTTAAGTCAGGAGCCAATATGAAGCATGTTGCCTGCAGCTGTCTGTACAAAGGCTCTCTGTGTCATGTGTTGCATGGGGATGACCTCACCAGTTGAATAGAGCTACTGAACCGGTTACAGATGTAGCCTGACAGTCATAGAACAAACATGACTCATTTAGGAACATTCCTTACCTTCCCTTTTAATGACTGTTTTCACAAAAGTCAGTAAACTAGAACTGAGGGGAAAACAGAGTTCTTCAGTCAGCTCTGCCCAGCGTTCTCAAATGCCACTTACTTCACTGCAGGAGTACATTTGACACATACTGTGTATTTCAAACAATTGTCCCTCCACAATTACATCTCCTCTGATGATGTCTGAGCTCTCATAATGTAATAATCTCTAGCAGCAGATACCAACATGCCAATATCAACAATACTAACGAATGAACAGATCTATGTCCTGAATTAAAAAACAAAAAGCTTTAAAAATAAAAAATGTCAGTGGGTTGAGGAGAGTTCGCCATTCCTGGTGATGATAAAAATAATTGTGTTAAGATGAGAATAGGGTTCTGCAAATAAAGAGATTTGGGTCTGTCTAGTCTGACCAAGGATGAAGGCTTGATCATATGACTTAACACCCAAGAGTGCTCATCTTCCACACTCAGTTTTCTTAACAAGAGGCTAAGAAATTAATTCCTGCTATGCCTTTGCTTCTCCACCTTGTGCTATATCAATATTCACTTTGGTAAAGCTCTTTTTGAGAAAGCAGATAATAGAAGTTATGTCAGGGTACACTTTGAAAATTTGAACTTTATTTGAGACATATTTTAGTATTATAAAATCCCAACTCCACTAATGCCAACAACACCACCACAAAAATATCTTGATTATATAAGTGGAACTGAGGCTTCATCTCTGATTAAGCTATTACAGCATGCAAATAGCAGCATAATTTTCTGAATGTGCAATACACTAGTCCACATACTAGGTCTTCTGTTGTTTTGATTTGATTGTAATGGACTGATCCTACATAATTAACTGGCAGTGGCATCTTAAGTTGGAAACAATGGAATGCATTCACTTCACCAGTAACTGCTGTGTCTAGATGGGCACAGTGCAGTTTTCAAGCATATTTTTTAATGATCTCCCTACACAATTCTTTGCACTTTAATCCACCACGTCTGGGGAAAGAGTTGGTTGAAGTAGATTTGGCTGTCACTGGCATTTGCCTTAACTCAGTATGAATTACAAGGTGCGCCATCTCAAGATTTGTGGCATGGTTAGCTGTAATGGCCTCATGACATATTGTGGAGTGCCACGTCTCTGGTCTTGAGCACTGATCTGTATTTCTGAGGGACCTGAGTCCAACTCTAATGATCAAGTTTGCAGTGAGGTAATGGCTTTTAGATAGTGACACAATGCACTTTGATTCCATTTTAGAGCTTGAGAAGAGGAGGTGTTGTCTCAGTAGACAGCCAGTGTGTGATATTGGTTATTAGGTTCCAGTGAAGTATAAAATCTGTAATTTAAAAAACTCTCCCTTTCTTGGTTTGCTTTCTGAAGTACCTTGAAGATGAGTACAGGCATCCTCTCTGATTAGGCCAAAACAACTCAAATTTTGCTGGTGTTCAAACTTATCTTGTTCCTTCTAGAGGTAAAGGCAAGGAAGGGCTTAAATTGGTCTGACTGATTTAAAAATTCTTTGACTTGCAGGTAAGGACAAACTGACAACTTAAAGTTATTCAGTTTTTAGTTTTGGTAAAGTTGCTTAAATACCACAGTAGGTAACTTACTATATATATGTATATATGGTGGAAAAAATTCTGCTGAAACTCAAATATGCCTGCCGTGCTGCAAGAAGAGACAGACTAATTCAGGTTAGAAGAGCAGAGATGACAAAACTTAGCAACTAATTTTGGTTAACAGCTGAAGTAGATGAGCCTAGCGTGGTTACAAGTTGTCTAGTCAAAACACATGTTGCTTTTATCACTCTTCTTTACATGAACTAGGTCTTGCTAGTAAACCCCAAAAAGGACCATATGCAGACTAACAAAGCGAAGGTATAAAGCTTTTCTGCAAAGAGATATTATCCTATTTCTAGTAGTCACAGGAGCAAGAGAACACATAAGGAAATAGTTCAGCAAACTTGTTAGGCACCAGTACTCAGGAAGATACCAGCTGCAAGGACTGCTGTAGGGAGCAGCTTGCCCCAACCTGCTTTGTGCTACCCAGCTGGAGGAATGCTCCAACAGAATGGGCTAAATGCCTCAGGACTGACTGTGCTCCCTGGGTGGGCTTTGCATCTACACTGAGCTCTGTATCTACCTAGGGAGCTTCCACTATTTTAAAGCTGGCTTGGATATGCTTTCATAGGCTGTCCTCACAATGCGGATTTACTCTAAGGCTGTCCCAAGTCACTGTTTTCTCTGCACTGTATTAATTTAAAAAAGAACAAGAATGCTATTACTGCATGAGAGGAATCAGCCTCCCTAGCTAAAGTGCTGCTTTCTTCAGTGTTAAATGAAGCCAGCAAAAGCTACCAGCATTATTAACAACAATAGCTGTTTAGTAATGCACTGTGAAAGAGCAGGTCTGGGAACACAAAACAATCATTGTAAATTACCCAGATCAATAAAAGGGCTGAAAGGCAGCTGGATTATGTTTTTCAGACCCACTGGGAAAAAAAAAAAATCCTCGTGCTCACCCAGTTTTCTGCCCAAACACCAAGAAACCATGAACCCTACAGCATTTTTGTAATTGCCTACAGGAGGCATATCTCCTGTGTCTGTTTTTTTTTGGCAAGGTAAGATTTCCTTCATTTTTTTCCCTCTAACTACACCTTTTTTCTCAAATACATTTCCTTAGCTTTCCTGTAGCACAGTGCTTTAAGATGACAGAAGCCTTTCATCTAATGAGCAACAATTAGCTAACATTAATTGGGATTACTAATTTCTGGTTCCCATTTATGACCTTTAACTTTTCTCCTTTAAGGAATGTAAGGTGTGGGGTTGGGTTTTTTTGTTTGTTTTACGTTTTGTTTTTTCTTCCTTTTGACTGAATTAAACTGCTTGTTTAATTTCTTTTATTGTTTAGTTACACAATAGAAGCATTGAATTCCAAAGTACTCCTACTGCTAATAGAGTATCACATGTTACAAGTGGACAGAACATATCTTATTATGATAGTGCATACTATATTTTAGTGTTTTTCCTATGTAAGTAAGGCTCACATGATCACTTTGATTCTGTTCACTTGCTTGCCTCTCCTCATTTACCTGATAAATTTATTCTCTGATGTCTACAAACATCACAGATAGGAAGAAGGCCCAAGGATATTTTGGCCACATAATTTCCAAGATATTATATACCTGGGAAACCAGGTAGATGAGGAAAGTATCCCTGGAGCTGCACTGAGGAAAGGGCT
The DNA here is from genome assembly GCA_013399365.1 of Pampusana beccarii. NCBI lineage: Eukaryota > Metazoa > Chordata > Aves > Columbiformes > Columbidae > Pampusana > Pampusana beccarii. The sequence continues at coordinate 324,229 of VWYH01006637.1, read as the reverse complement.
GTAGTTAAGCTTATACCAATTATACACCAGATAATCCATAAAGATGGGACAGATTTCTGCTGCCTTTCTCTCTGTTACTGTCTTCTTTATAGCAAGTTCTTGAAGCTAGTTAAATCAAAGGGAATTATCGTAATAGAATTTGTATCAATCCTTCACTACGTGGTGCTGTGGATCAATGGCAGCGTGTAAAGTGAGCTGTCCTTTTTAAAAAAAATTATTAAAGTTAAAATAAAAGAATTTCTGATTGATTATCAGAAATTTCTGATTTATTTATGGACACAATCTGTAAAACTGTATTTACTGAAGTATCTCAAATTGACTTCACCTGGGAGGGACTTCTGTAGTGCCTGAAAGGCTTATTAAAATCACTCCTTTGTTTTCCAGTAGTGTGGCCAGGTACGTCAGGCTGCTCTTCAGGGTAGATGGTCTTGCTGAAGCAAACTCAGCCAGCCAGTATACACCCTCTCCTGAAAACAAAACCAAGCTTCCACTGACTTCAGTAGTAGCAATGTTCAGTTCAAAACAGCTCATGTCTGAACTAATGCTAGAAAACTAACTGAGGCAGAACACTAACGGGAAAGTCGATCTGAAAATGAATTGGTTTTAATTAAGAGACACTCTTTCAAATCATATAGAAAAAGGCTCTTTCTTATTTAAAATTTGGCTCTGCCTTCCTCACCAACTATAAATCACAGATCTATAATTAGTATTCTTAGAAGGAATGCCTGATTGTCTGGATTAAGTTATGCCTATGACTGGGATGAGGAGAGCTGTAGGTGTGTTAGAACAGATCTTAGTTAGTTAGCTACTTAGTATCCAACTTCTTACAAATGTTTCTGTTATCTGCTAATGTTATAATCTGTTTCTTAAAATTGCGAACAAAATAAGAAGTGTGGCTCTGGATTCCTAGTAGCTAAAAACAGCAGCATGACTCAGTGGCACAATGTTTGGGAGTTTACCTGGGAACAAGAAAGAGTCTAGCTCCAATCCTGTGCCAAGAGTTAGTCCAACATTTTATGTAATGATATTTAATAAAAATTGCATAAATGCTCACAGGTGAGGAAGCCAGTAGCCATATCTCGTCTCTCTGCCGTTATTCTATTTTTAAAGAAAGGTGTGTCTCTCACTCCATTTTTGTAAGAGACTGATAATGCTTCACGCTACTAAAGTGAGACCAAAAGGAGATGATAAATGTGATGGAGGTCAGTAAACTGACTCAGGTCAGTAAATACAGAGTTTAAACCAATACCAAGAGCGTGACAGAAATCAGCGGTTGTGGGGAGTCAAGAGTCAGGATACACTGCGTTACATGCCCAGCAACAGGTCATAGAGCCAGATGCTTAGGTGTATGTTGAGGAATCCAGGTGTCTCAAGGACATCTGCTATATATGTGGCCATGTTTCATCCAGAAAGTAGTGTGCCTCAGGCATCAAAAATTGTGGAAATGTTATTCTGCTGTCCCATTGCCTTGAAAAGAGGTTTCCCATGCCCTGTCCATGCCATGCATGGACTTGGAAATGTACTTGCTCACCAAGGGATCAGATGTAACCGTTTAACAGGCAGGAAACTAAGAAAGCTTTCTGACAGGTCAACAAATTGAACTGGCTTGAGTACCACAGTAGGCAAAGGGAAGGATCAAGACCATGAGCACATGGTAGCAAGGTGGTAGTGGTGGCAGGGATGGGGTGAAGAGCAGCACTGCCTTGCCTTGCTGAAAGCAAAATGTTAGATCAGCTAAGAAACCCTACGAAAGCTGTCTTTGGCATCTAAGTCTGGATGGATTTGAATGGTGAACCCCAGCCTGATGTACTCTAATTCAGGGCAGAAGAATGTGTGTAAATCCAACACAGTAGGCAGGAACGAGGATACATTTTTTTGTTTGGCTTCTCTTACTAGTTCTCTTATGCTAGTCTAATAATATGAAAATTTCATTTAAAGTGTCTAACTCTGTAATTCCCTGTACAATAGGTCTTGGACCCTCTGTTCTGACCAAAACGTGTTCTTGCATCCTGTTTTGTTTTGGCTTTTGTGCACCAGCAGCCATGATGTGATCCAACCAAAAACTTGACATTTTCAGTCAAATCAGTTTCCTAATCTGGCTGATGGTACGGTTGCCTAATCTCTAATTTTTAACTCAGTGGAGGTGGTATGACTGTTCCTTTTGATGGATGGTGTCAGGTCTTTGGTCACCTTAGGTAGACTCTGAAACCACAAGCTGGCACTATGAGTTACACAGAAAGCTTAAAACCCCCTTTCAGCACTGTGGATTCAACTTCAGGCTCTCTTCAGCCTTCTGTGAGGCTGACTGCAAAAAATCAATTGCTCATACATACTAAACAGCAGAGTCACAGACTCGTAGTGTTCAGAGCAGTATTTTGCTTCTGAAATCACATTAACAGACTCGGGGATCAGCACCTGTAGTTACAGTGATGAAATACATGCCTTCCATTTTGTAATTTTAAAACAAACAATTCCAGGCTCCTTTACGTGTCACTTTTCAAGATATTTGGAACTTCAAATTACACTGAAGTTACCAACAGAAATTGAATTTAATAAAAATGACTAGAAAACAGTAAGAATGGGGACCGAATGAAAAACTGCATTCCCCAGAACTCTTTAGGAATCTCTTTAGGAAAGGTTTTCTGACAGCCATACACCTTTGCAAAGGACTTCTGAGCTGCTGCACTTTTCAGGTGCTGTTCTTTATCTTGGTTAAATTTCTTTAAAATTTTTCAATACTGTATAGATATTGCTATATTTCTGCTTGTTATAGTTTTCCAGTTTTTTCCTATGTTGTGTAGTGCTTTTAGAAAAACCTGTCCATATATTCACTGGTAATGAGAAAACTGGGTTTTTTCCTTTTTCCTTCTCTCATCCTTTGTACAGACAGTAACAGTGACGCCTTTTGCTCATTAGCAAAAAAGCCTTACCAGATCTTCGCAAGAATCAATGACTGTCAGCGTCACTGTAAATGATGAGGAATTAGACTTAGGAAATTAAGAACTGGACGTGGGCTCCAGCTGCAAGTTTTTTTTTTTTTTTTAGACCATATACAGTTCCATCAGTGCTGTGGCACAACTTATAACAGGTCACTTCTGCAAATGGACAAGTAGATAGCAAAACATAGTCACTTGAAAAAGATAAGCTCTATTTCTTTAATGATAAGCAAACCCAAACAAGCAATCATCAGGCAGATTTTCAGGAAGTCTCAAATGATTTTCATTTTTTTTTAAACATTGAAAGACTTGATTTTGCCCCACACCTCTCATATTGATACTGTCAATATGTTGCTGCTTATCAGAACCAATTAAAACACTTCTGTTGAGCAAAAATTGTTTTTTTTAAGTATGCTGGGAAAAGATTTAGCATTTGTTGTGTGTGTCTGGCAGGAGAAGTTCTGCTGATTTGGAAAAGTGTGAGAGGCAGAGAGGGTTTCATTAAAAACAAAACACTTTTCTAAATGACTTTTTCCACATAAAATCCTTGCATTAAAAAAAAAAACATAACAAAACCAACCAAACAAAAAACAAACCACACAAAAGTGGGGTGGGAAAAAAGGCCTAGCTCTACCAATCCATCTTTTGTGGTTTCAGAAAAGAAGCTAGGCAAGAATGATATTCAATAGCATGAGGTGGCTATGTATTAGCAGTGCAGTTTGAGAATGCTATAATAGTTGTACAGTTCAAAGAAAAGAGCAAGGCCCAAACCTGCCTGTTTATGGATGGACCCTGCTTAAGAAGACCTGACATCTTCCATGCTGTCTCACACAGAATGGTATTTGCTTTGCAAAACTAAGTGGGGAAACCAGGTAGAATTTAAAGCAGGACAGTGCCCCACCTTGCCAACCAAAAACTCCTTTGGATGAATGTTACTGTGAGATGTGGTGTGTTACATGCTGAAACAGACGTAAATCAAGAGCTTGCCTTAAACAGGAATGATCTGTTCTCACCATGTTCCAACAGTTACAACTGAATACAAAAAAATAAACAAAGGTGGAAAAATCCAAAGTCATTTTAATGTTTTTGTTATGATCTTTGTGTTCTTTAAGACTTTTTGTGTACACGCTGCATACACNCTCACAACAAAGCAGGAATCTCAGACATAGTGATAAGGTGCCTGGAGTTTCTCACAGGCCTATGTTATCTAACACAGAGGTTCTACTCATCAAGCACACAAGGTCAGTAAAACAATTAGTGTGATGTATGTGCTTTTTCTACAGACAGGTGCAAGTCACTTTGAGCATATTTACATTTAACTAAACTCCTTGCCAACCTCGCGCAACATTCCCATACACACACATAAGCATATTTTACCCGTGCTGTTATTAAAACTCTTATGCTATAGCTGCTTACTAGGTAGAGTGACCTTAAAATCAAACCAATTTTGTCCAGCAGCATTTTGCAACCATTTTCTTTTGCGTTGTTTCTTAGCAGATGAGCCATTTTGTCAGTAGTAATATTCACTCCTCTAGAGGCCACATGCCTGCCTTCTTGTTATCTTATACTGGTTGCCTGGAATAACTTGTACCTATATACACGATTGTAACTTTCAGAAAATAAGCACAACAGGAAAATTTGGACTGAACTCATTCAAGATGATGTCCTCTGATTTGGTAAATGAAATTGAAAGATACAAACACTAAAAAGTGCCAGGAATAGAACCTAAAAAGTATTCCTGTAACCTTCACCAAAGTAACTTTCAGTATCCCTTCAAAATAAGCAGAAGTAATGCCTCTGGTAGTTACTGGGATGGAAAAGGTACTGGCTTTTTCTGGTGGTGGTGATTACTGTCTGCCTGCTAGAACTGGCATGCTCTGCTACAGTGATGAATGTGTCTCCTGTTTGTTCTGGAAACTGATTCAGCCCTGGTGCAGAGCCACAGTTTGCATCCAGCTCCTCATGGTTGTACTCTTATGGGGTGTGTGTGGGGGAACCTCAGTTTTGCCTTGGTTGCAGTACCTTACTTAAAATCTGTGGTAAGAGATATACCCCTTAGCACACAGCCAGAGAGAAGTATTTTGGGCACATGCCATGAAAACAACATCCCATGGGAACCAAGAATGTCATTCTACATCACTCCAACCCAACCAACCCTAAAGCAGAGAATTTAAACAGAAGATGAAATTTTTATATGAAGTCCTAACAACAACAGTAAGTTGACTACATGGAGAATATCTAATTAGGATTAGTCTTTAAATTAGACTCCTCAGAGGACTGCAAACTAAGAATGGGATCCTGATAAGCTGACTTGGGCATCGCAACAAATCCAGTTGCAGAATCTAGTCCTAATGCTTCCGCTGCCCACCCCCTCTTCTCTCCTGGAGTTATTCTACAGTACTTTACTCATAGGCTGTTTCTGTAACAGTCATAGCTTAAATATCTAGGTACCTAATGGACTTATCACTAACACCGCAGTGAGGGAGGGAAGCAGCATTAACCTCATTTTGCAGATAAACAGTGGAAGCCCTGATGCCTCTCTACTGTGTTACATCCTATGGAGCAATTGCACGTATGCAGTGAGTGTAAATATGCTGTTGCACCAGAGTGCTGTATTCACACCAAGACTGACAGAGCTTTGGCATGTCCTCTATTTCTCCTTTGCATAGCCATGTATGACTATTAAGACAAAGTTCAGAATATGGATAGGTTATTGTTAATTTCTCAACACATGGAGACTGGAACAGTGCAGCTCAACATGGTGAACTATTTAACAGGGGGTAATCTCACTGCTGAACTGTAGCAACTCAAAAACCTGTGTGACCAACGTCACGAGAAACTTTTAAATTTTTTATTATATGATGAGAAACATCAATATTCTCTGAATGTCTCACCTGAACACAAGGAGAAAAGATTTAATTTTTTGGAATAAACATGAAAAATTGCTTCTTGTACAGGGTGTTTCAAGAAGATGGATCTAATTTCAAAGATACAGGGATTTCAAATTGGGTCCATCTTTTCAAATGCCCTGTACATTTTGAATGGAAAATAACCATATGGTAATTAGCATATGAGGAACTAGTTTTCCAGAGAACAGCACATACCTTTAATGCCTTGGAAACTCTTAGTTTAACCATTTTTGTAGTAATTCAAACTGATGCTAACTGGATGGTGCTGGAAAAATGTGAAGATTTGCATTCGCCTGTCCTGCACTTTGGTTTGTGACCCAGCAACTTCTGAACACTACACGGGGTCAGTTTCAAAACTTCAGGGCGTGCACCCAGCACGGCTGGCAATACCAGGAAACGGGATACGGGCGCTTCTCCCTTATGTAAGCGAACGGAGGCCCCGGCAGGCCATTGGCTGGCCCCGGCAGAGCAATCCCTGAAGGCTCCAGCTGCCGCTTCCACACCGCCAGCAGCGCGTCAACATCCCTCTCCCCGGGAGGGCGAGGCTCTGCCGCCTGGGCTGTTTTCCCTCTCCCGCCAGGCCGTTAGCAGCGGCGGCGGCGCTCGGAAACCTCCTCCAGAGCGGCCTTTTCCTGCCGACAGGGCGGGAGCGCTTCCTGACCCCCCTCGGATGGCACTCGGCGTGCGGCCCGGCCGCCCCTCTTCCACCTTTCCGCCGCCGAGGGGGCCGCGAGGCAGCCGGGCGCTGTGCGGGGACCGTGTGCGGCGCTCCCCGGCAACGCTTCTTCCCTCAGCGGGGCCGAGCGCGCGGCGCGACCGTTAACGGCCAGGCCGCGCGCTGCGCTGCGCTCCACCTCGCCTGCTGAGCGCGCGGCCGACCGCCAACGGTCCCCCGCGCGCCGGCCCAGCGGGCAAGCGCGCGCTGACGTCACGGGTGGCTCCGAGGAGGCGGGGCGGAGCCACTTCCCCCAGGCGTGATGTAACCTCTGCCCTGCTGGGCGCTCCGGTCCGGCGGTGGAGGAGCAGCGCAGGCGAAGGGGAGCGGAGCGGCCGGCGGCTGTGGCGGCGAGAGGCAGCGCAGCGCGGCGGTGAGTGCTCCGGTAGTCGCGCGGGGATGTGTCTGCGGCGGGGGAGGAGGTAGGGGGGAGGGGCGGGCTGGCAGGGCTGGCTCGGAGGCGATTGTGGCTGCCGGTGGAAACATGGTGCCACACGTGAGGCTTATGTAAAGTGAGCGGCGTGCGGCGCCGCCAATGGGAGAGGCGTGCGTTCCGCCCTCGCCCCTGTCCCCCGCTAGCGTCACACGCCCGCGGCCAATGGCCGTGCTGGTGGGGCGGGCTCTCCGGGCTCAGTCACGTTTCTGCCTGTATGAAGTCGGTGCCGGGCTGCGCCGGGCTGGCTGGACGCGGTGTGCGCGGTGAGTCGGGCTCCGCTGGGCGCTGTCCCCGCGACCGGCCGGGACTCGGGGGCCGCTGGCGGGGCGGGAGGGGACGGTGCGTGGCAGCCGTGGTGGGCAGAGGGGCTCCTCCGCCTCCCCCGCCCGCTGGGCCGAGGTTACGTAACCCCCGCGCCGGGGCTCTCCCGTTGCCGGGGAGACGGGACGGGGCCGCCGGTGGGGCGGGCGGCGCCCTAGGGGTCGGGCCCGCGGGGGAGGGGGCAGCTGGAGCTCCCTTCAAGCTGGGGAGGGGGCGGCCGTGGCATGCCCCTCCATCTCAGAGCGTAGCGGGGAAAGAGGGCGCCGGCTTTGACTGCCTTCTCGGAGCGGGCCGCCGGGTGGGTGCTCCCGAGGGGAGTGTGGCACGTCCCCCGCCCATTTCGGGCCGGGATGGGGCGTCCGGGGGTGGGAGGCACAGACCCCCCAACTCAAGCCGAGCAGGAGCTGAGTGCTCCGAGGGGCGGCTGTGCTACGCCAGCGCCGCTTCCCCTGCCCATGTGGGGCTGAGCCGGGGTGCCGAGTGGCCCCAACCTTAGAGCGGGAGTGGGGTGGCTGTGCCCCACGTCCGGGACGGGGTGGTGGCGCCGCGGGGCGGCGGTCGGGCCGGTGTGGAGGAGGAGGAGCGCGGCGGGGCGGCTGTGGCTTCCCCGCCCCGTGGCCTGTGGGGGCCCGGTGGCGGCGGGGCCGGTCCCTCGGGCGCTGCCGCGGGGCTCCGCTCTGGCGTCCCTGGCGGCCGCGGTTGCAGGGCGCGGGCTGCGGCCGCATCTGTGCGAAAGGTCAGCTGCGGGGTTGGGAAGGAGCGCAAATAGACGCGGGGAGCACCTCCGGGGAGCACACGTGTCCCGGTCCGGTGAGCATGGACCGCGGCCCCGCACTCTGCCGTCCCCGGAGGGGATAGTGCTGTACGCAGCTGGCTGAGTGGCTTTTTTCACATGAGGAACTGTGTGGCAGTGAGTAGTGGAATCTCAGCGTGCTGCTGAGATGGGTGAGCTACAGGTAGAGCAGGCAACAGGTGCGATGGTTTTCTTCTTTCTTTTTTTTTTTTTTTTTTTCTGTTGCCCGTGGTTGCAAGAACGCTTTATTCTTTGAGATCTTGTGTTTGTGCTGCTGTTGTCATTAGTTGCATGCTATTACCTGCATGATTACAAAACAGTTTATGTAAGTACAGTTTCATGCAAATAGATGAGCAGTATGGTAACAGTCAAGCTGATACTTTACAACTGACTTTTTGTAATAGGTTAGGATAGGGTACAGCATTTCTCTGTGTACTACAGGAGCTTAAAAAGCCCTCACAGGGGTCTGTGTGAGCTCTCTGGTACTTGGAAACTGAAGCACTTTGCAGTTGTTTTCTAGTGAAACAGTAACTTGGCTGAGATAATGTATATGAAGGATTTTGAAGAAACATGTTGGCTTATGTTTTTAGGCTGTGAGGTGTCTTTTTCTTTTCCAAATATGAGACTCTGAGGTTTACCACCTTGTACAGCTGAGATTGAATACCTACCGCTTATATATGTACAAGTAAAGGGGAAAAGGTGGAAATTCTGTAATGATTCTAGCGGTAGGATTGGTCAAGTCAAAAGTAAAGAACTGGTTTAGTATAGTGTGAAACTGTTTCAAGTTGTCAGTATCATTTTAACTACAGAGTTTGTTTACAGATCACAGTTAGTCTTGGCTAGTTTAACATTTGTCAAAACTGCAGCTGTCTTTTGGAGCTGGCTTTTGCTTATTGTCAAGGTAAAATTCCAGTTAATCACAATGGTGGCAGTGAGGAATATCTACTTGAATGCAAATGGTTAGTTTTAACAATGTGGGGCTGTTGGTGAAACTTAAGGATGTCAAGCTGACAGCCTTGATGGTGTGGCCTTATTCCCTAAACAGATCCCATTGTATATTAGATGATTTGAGGGCACTGAACTTGATAAAACTCAAACTTTTGTACCTTCTAGGGTGCCTCAGTGTCTGTATGTGTCCTTGATCTTCTCAGCCTTGGGCACAGTGCTGTTGATGCACTTTACACAGTGGCTCTTGAATACAAAATTTGTGAGCAGGGCCTAGAATTTGATTCATGTTAGAGAGAGTGCCCACATTGTTGTGCTGTAACATCAAGTTCCTTCTTGCTTGTCTGTGTTTGCATGCTCTTGTGATTTTTCTTTTTGCCCTTTCTTACTGAAACTTGCATTATTTCTGAAAAGCGAGGAAGTTTCACTAGGGAACTGGACTGTGTCCTTGGTTCATCCGAGGCTTACTGTTAGCCTTCTGTCTAGGGCACTGTCCTGAGGTGTGGAGGTTACTTACCTTGTTAGTAAGACATAATGGAAAAAAGAGGACCTTTGGCCTAGAGTAGAAGAAAAAAGCTATTCCCTTCAGTTTTGGTGGGGTTTTGGCAGTTTCAGGTGTTTACTTCAAGGCAGAAAGGAGAATGCTTTAGTTGGGTAGTTGGCGTAAGTGTCCAACACTGTGCAGTGAAACAGTGTGGCCTGTCCTGCACTGTGAAGAAGTGTAGTTCAGCTTGACCTAGTCCGGAAGGTAAAGGCATGGAAAGCAGGATTTTGGCTTTTGTGTGCTTTCTTCAGGGTCAGCAAGTTTTCTGGTTTCATTTGTGATCCTAAGACTATATGGTTTTGCTGGACTTCTTTTTTATTTGTCTGTTGGTATGACTTGTTGTAGGCTTCCTATATTTATTGTAACACATCAATGAGGTCTGTGAAAATCTAAGTAATCTTCATTTTTACAGCTCACTATTATTCCTTGTGGATTTCCATGGAGAGGCATTAAAGAGACAGCATATTGTGTCAGCTCTTGGAATAATACCTTTTCCACTTTTTTCCCACAGTCGTAAGATTAAAATATTTATCAACTCAGTTTATCAAATAAGCTTACTTGAGCCTGTCCCTGGACAATGCATTTTTTTATAGTAATAAATTTCCCATGTGAAGAGTCACATTTTTTGAGTAAACTGAGATTCTGATGGTGTTCAGCCATAGTATGAGTATAGAGTGAAATGGGGAAACTGATTGCAAGTAGAGTTCTGGATTTTTCCTCTACCTCAAGCTTTATTGTGACCAGGAAGTGTTTGGTTTAGATATAGACTGATAAACCAATTTTCTTTTTCCTGGCTTCTTGCCACACCCTTGTTTCTCTAACATCTTTACACTATTAAAACGTGCTTTACTGCAGAAAAGCGTTTTTTAACCCCTTAAAGTATAAGCACATGGGCGAGTTACTGTGGGATGAGGTATACCTGGTGTGGTTTAAAAGCAAGTAGACTACAACTAGCCAGTAGAACAAGTTGGTTATCACTAGTCTAGATCAACTGTACTATTTTGTATAGGGTTGCTATAGCTGGCCTATCTTAAAAGGGAACATCATGTTCGTAGCATGGTGTTATGTAATACTTGGCATGAATGTCCCATAGACACTGTATTATACTCATAACGTTACCACATCATAATTACTAGATAATCAGGTGTTTTCAGAAAAGGAATTTTTGTGTCCAGTTTTGGTTGCGTGGCCTGGAATTCCTCTATGAGGATGGTGGATTACAGAGATTTTTAACTGTCTTGCTGCATTCACACTTACCACATCCAGTTATATCCCTATTGTGTGAGTTTTGAACTGCTTCAATATTTATTATGTTAACCCAGCTTGTCAGGCACTGAGCAGGAAACGGGTCAATTAATAGCTGTATTATTCTTTGTGGTGTAGCTTTATTACTCTGAAGGGCTTTCAATTACTTTAGGGTACAGATGACGCTGGATGCAGAAAATGGTGGTCTTGAACGTAATGCCACTGTTTTGTGTACTGTGTAAGAGGTATTTGTCACCTCTCCTGCTTTATCTGCTGCCTTAAACTTAACTACTGCTGTAGTAGGGGCTAGGCTGTTAATGTTGCATTTATCGTTGGTAGTAAGGCAAACCCTTTGCTTGCTAGTTGGTGGTTAGTAAATAAAACTCCACCTTCTGACACATAGTTTTTCTGGGGATCATTTCTTTTTAGCTACAGGTGAGATACTTCCTTCTCTGAAGTATGTTTAAGGGGCATGGGAAAAGAGAAGGCATCTGTCAAAAACAACTTCATGGGCTAATGGTTTTGCAGCCTGTTGCTGGGATTTCATGTGGCTTTGTGAAATACAGAATGGCAGAAAAGACCAAAATGAAGAAGGATCAGATGCTTTGGGTATGTCTGCAAAGGCTGTGGAGAGGCTCTGAAGCTACTCGTTAGAGCTCGTTCTGTTCATGCTGACAGTGAGCCAGCAACCATATGTAGGAAGGCACCCGAACACATGGGAATCCACATGCCTGAGCATACGCGTGGTGATCTGGTGCTCTAGTAAGTGGCTTAGTAGATCACCAGGCATGCTTGTGCAGCCTGCTTGTACTCTGCCTGCCAGCAGTGCTGGAACATGGGCAGATCAGGCTTCTGTGCTTCTGGTTTGTATTTCTAAGGTTATCCTGATGAGGTCTTTATGTCTGAATGCCTGTGCCAACTTGTACCAATCCAGTACAGAGTCCTCCTGGCCTTCTCTCCCTCTTGAAGAGTTCCTGAGTGACAGCAGCAGTGTACTAAGTTTTATGCAAGTTGCACAGCCAGTGCATATTTTCCCTGCTTCTCCTAGTGATAATTCTAGAGGAGCTTTCTGATTTCTCTGACTTTTGGTGGTCTGATTTACACAACTTTGTTTGTAGGACACAATAAGAAGTGAGGCTAAATTTACCTTCCTCGAGATACGTGATTGTGGAGTATGGTTTTCCTTTTTCCTTCATTTTCTTCTCCCAATAGAAAGCGAAACTTTATTGGGTGGTGCTGAAGGGGTAGCGACTCAGCGTGCTGTTTGCGTGGCAAGTGGACTGAAATACGCAGAGGTGCGTTTCTTGGGGCAAGAGTATGAAGTTATTCCGCAGATTGTTTGAGTAGGCTGCAGAAGTTTGGTGCAAGCAGTACTGATGTACATCCTGAAAAGATGTGATGGTAGGGAAGAGAGCTCATTTGTATGTCAAAATGCCTGGAGACTTTAAAATTTTGCTTCTGTCTGTTTTGAGTGTGCTGTGGTAATTCTTAATGCTTGATTTTTCATAAATATAGAATAGTTAGAGATTTCCTTGTATAGATGGCTTTTAAAAGTAGAACTGGATTTTTGAAAGAAGAACTAAAGCTATACTGCCTTTCAAACATCCTGTCCTAAAACAGAAGCTGTTAGTAACACCTGTAATTCTTCATAGTCAAAGCTTATGGAGACAAGATGAAGTGGTGAGGATGTTCAGTACTTCTCTTTTTAGTTCATTTTGCTTTCTATGCTGCCTATTATTTGCAGCTTCTGCATCTTAGTATGTTTTTTGTGCTTGACCTTATGTCATGGTTTAACCCCGGCTGGCAACTAAGCACCACACAGCTGCTTGCTACCTTCCTCCTGGCGCAATGCGGTAGAGAATCGGAAAAGTGAGAAAACTCATGGATTGAGGCAAGACAGTTTAACAGGTAAAGCAAAACAAGGAATTCATTCACTCCTTCCCATGGGCAGGCAGGTTCAGCCATCTCCGGGAAAGCTGGGCTCTGTCATGTGTAACTGTTACTTGGGAAGGCAAACACCATCGCGCTGAATGTCCTCCCCTTCCTTCTTCTTTCCCCAGCTGTATATGCTGAGCACGATGTCATATGGTCTGGAATATCCCTCTGGTCAGTTGGGGTCAGCTGTCCCAGCTGTGTCTCATCCCAGTGTTTTGTGCACTCCCCACCTTCTCACTGGCAGGCCAGTATGAGAAGCTGAAGAGTCCTTGACTGCTCAGCAACAGCTAGAACATCAGTGTGATATCAATATTATTCTCATACTAAATGCAAAACACAGCGCTATACCAGCTACTAGGGAAAAAATTAACTATATCCCAGCTAAAACCAGGACGCCTCATTACAAGTACTTTTGTGTTTCTGCTTAGTTTCTCTAATGGTACAAAGATCTTCAGTATATAAAGCACTTCTGTAATTTCAATTACGTCTCTACCATGGGTTCCTCTGTGACTCGAGCTTTTATTTCTCAGTACTAATATAGCCTACTCAAAGGACAAGTACATCATGTTTGTTAGGTTGCCGTGCTTTCTGGAGTGTATTACTGATGTGGTGGGGCCTTATTAGTAATACTCAGAGAATTTATTTGGTGTAGAGTCTTCCAGAGGGGAACTTTCATTCTGACTGAAGTCTTTGACTGTATGTGAACTGCAGCGATGTCTAAAGAGCAGCATTAGTCTGGAACTTTTGTAAATGTAATACCCATGGTGAAATTCTCCACTTTTATTTAAGGAAGGGGAGCATTAGGCATGCAAATACGCTGCTTAATGGAGATGTCAACAAATATTAAAGTTGAAATATCATGTTGCAGATACTTTAAATCTAGTTTCACCTATGATAAGGGTGAAATATATGACTACATGGGGGGACATGATCATTTTTTCTTCCTTTCTGTGACAACACTTCCTCAAATGTATCCTTTTTGTTATTTTGTTCAAAAAAGACGAGTACTGACACATGCAAATATCAAAGAGTTCTGACTACTGGTCTCCTGCTTAATAATATTCCAGTTCCACTCAGGAATAGTGTTTTCTGTTTACAAAGACAAATATATTTTTAAATTCACATCTAATACAAAGAATTTTAGTTCACCCTTAAGAAGGTATGTATGGAAGGAAGGATGTCTAGAAATTAGCATGGGGCAGGTAAAGGAGACTGTGTTTAGCTTCTTCACAAGATGTCTTGGCACAGGCTGCAATAATCTTATCTGTCAGGGGTGTACGTCTGTGCTCACTTTTTTTTTTTCCACTCTTTATGGCAAATACCCAAGCTGTTGACAATTAAACTTAGCTCTGGGGCATAGCTTAGTATTCAAGGTGAAGGTGACAGTTTCTCTTGGCTCTTGGGGTGATCAGTCCAGATCCACTGTGGAGACTTGAGCACAGGTGGTGGGCTTAACAAAACAAGGAATAATTATCTGAAAGGGTAACATAAGCTTTGCTTCTGGTCTGGCAGAAAAGAGAACAGTTCTTGGTAGATGGTGGAGAAATGGCTTTAACTGCTTTTTTTTTTTGGCGTGGTGGGGGAAAGAAGTGGAGGTTACTTTGTTACTTGGCTTCTTATATTTACAGGAAAGCAAATGATGAATTGATAGCAGGCCCAGGTTGGTCAGCACAGCATAGGTGAGATTGACTCTGCATGAGGTTAACTTGATAAGTTCAACAACGTGACGGTGCTGTGCTATTCATAGTAAAACTGAGTTGACTTTGTCCTGTTACCTCAGGCTTTTTGCTATTAATTACTCCATGGGGAGAATACGCAGGTTCAAAAACAACAAAACCAATCTAAAACTGGAAGGAAACGAAATAATAGTGGGCGCTTCAGAAATAGAAGTGACTGGTGACATTAGTTTAGGTCCTTTTAGGAATCATCACTTGAGGACTGCAGGATTTTTAGTTTTATTTTTCCCGTTTGGTCCTCTGGGACATAGCTAAGGATGCTTCTTTGACTAACTGGGAATTTGTGTTTTGGTGGTGAAGTGGTTTAAGATTGTAATCTGTGGAAGAAGAAACATAGCTTGAATTTAAATATATGATCCCAAATTTTATTCTAGATAATACTCATTCTTCTTGAATGCTCTCAGATGAGTGAATGGTTGATTTTGAAGTATGCTGTGTTGTTAGCTGTATTATCTAAGCAGTGTTCTAACAATAAATTAAGATCATGGAGTTTGAATTTTGGGGATTTCTTATGTTTAGAAAAGAAATGGAATTCAGTGAATAGTTACTCTGTGCATTGCTCAAGGAATCAATTTAGAAGTTAGGTTACAATAATAGTAAATATTTTTACCAGTGAAACTTCTTACATTTCCTCTCATTTTGTATTTGTAGTCTTTATAGCCATTATTCATCCATGAAATATGTATTTTACGTGGTTGGACTTGTATTACATTATTATATGGACTTGATTTATGTTTCACAAGTAATTTTTTTTTAATCTGGCTTATACAACTTCCTTTTTTTTTAATAGGAATATACTGATGACACTTGCAGATTTGGAAAGACCATGATTGGTACGTTCCTTAAGGTGAGTGTCTTATGCTGTCCTCACGAAAGTGATTTATAATATCAGGCCTTTCTCCGTGAGTTTGAACTGATTTTTTTGGTGGTTGGTGCTTTGGGTGTTTCATTCGAGCTGTAATGTCTGAATGCTGAAAAATAAAAAAATATTTGAGAAATTGATAAATTGTGAAGCAAATGGAAATGGTGTGGCCTCTCTAAATTTTGAGGAAACTGAAATTTATGTACCATCCAGTATCAAGTACTGAATCTGCATTGATTGCTGTGCAGAAGTTTATTAATAAACTTCCGGTCTCCCTGTTGCTCTTGCAGGTGTTTTGAGAAATTTTAATGATGAGGAATATTCTAGGGTACAGAAAACAGAGTTGTTAGTGCTGCTCAGATAATCAGGGTGACAGCTCAGGGGAGAGAAAGGAAAATGTTATGCTTTGGTTTAGAAAGCAGGTCATAGCTTCCAACAGTATTTTTCGATCAGTTGTGATCTACTTTGTAACAGGTTGATACTACTCTAATCTCTGATTGAGAAGTTGAACAGATGGCATCAGAGGTACTGACTTGTATGTGTTTCTGTTCAATGTGTGAGAAGCTGATCACAACCCAGGTGCAATGTGTGATGGGTTAAGAAAGCAGAGTAGACAGTCAAAATTATGGTTATTGGAGCAAAAAAAGGAAACAGCTGAGAGATTCCAGAAGAATGGTGGAGGCATGTCGTCTGTGATGTAAAGAAAATTTGTCCAAGTAGTCTTGTTGCATGTGATCTGATGATGGGACAATATTGGCCCAAGACAGGAAAGGGAAAGGTAGCAGTTCTGGATAGTACTGTAATATTGCAATACAGATGAAATAGTAGCTAAGATTTTGAGGATTAATGCTGTAGTGTCTGATTCGTCTAAATGATTGAAAAAAATAAAGTTTTTCTGTGGCTACAGGATGTGATCTGAATAGGTTCTTAAAGCTGACAATGTTCTCTTTTGAATACTACAGGTGTGACTTCAGTTCTCTACAGCAAGTGAACTTGGTTGGGATCCTGTAATACAGGTGTGTTCACTAAAGCAGGTTGTTCATTCTTTTCTAATATTTGAAGTCTTCTATGCTTGGAATAGATATGTCTCAGTATCGAAGGAAGTGTTGTCACAAGTTCTGTGTTCTTTCTGTACTGATCAAATCAGGCTGTCTTCTGTGGAAAAGACCTTTTTGAGATTCCATACATAGATGAACTCTTTTAGTTCTTTGGGATTTGGATATATTCAGTCACCTGTACATTTCCTCTGATAAATAATAGAAGACCAGAAGATTTGACTGCCTCCAATTCTACTCAAACTGATAAAATTTCTGTTTTGAATGACTTGTATTTAGTTTCACATAAAAATCCTCCTGGCTTAGATTTATCTTAGCTTTCAGTTAAATTGTATAAAGGCTTATCATGAGAATTTTAAGTAGTTTACAAGGACTGTTTTTTCTTAATGTCTTCCTAAATACGTTAAGTAGATGAAGCAAATGTTATACCCAATTAAAATGGTACATGCTGCTACTGTCAATACCCTCTTCAAACCTTTTTCATTTTTTTTAATCTATGAAAATGTTGTGATGGAGGTCATCAAACTAGAAAAGTGCTGTGTCACTTCATTAGTAGTCAGGCAAGTAATTGTGGCTAATTTCTTGTAGATCTTGATTAGCGAAGGTAGACACTTAACTCCATCAAGGAAATATAGATTACAGGGAGATGAATTCATGTTCTTTAAGCCAGGATTTAAGCAGTGCTGAAAGAAATTCTGCATTTCTAGTGTCCAAGCTAACAATTGCAAAATCTGTAAGTGCCTCTAGATAAGGCAATTTCTAGCACTTCTCATGGTCAGAGATACAGAGCTTATAATTTAAATCCTGTTTTATCAATTTATGATAAAGACAGGCAGAAAACATTTGAAGAACCAATGTACACAGATTTGTATCACAATCTGAGACTTCTAGAACTCATATTGGCTTTGTGACATTATGCAGAATGGAATGTTATGAATAAATTCTTCCTTAAGTCTGGCCAACACAAGTGTACTTTTAACAGTTGGTAGACATACAACATCTTAATTTAAGGCATGTTAACATGGGCTGCCTTCCAAAATGGTTGGCTTGCGATCTGAACGCTGTTCCAAACGTTCCTTCTGCATGTTCAAATGAAACACTTAAAGTGATGTAATTGTTTGCCACACAAATGTCGGATCATCTGAACTTCTGATTGTCATTCTACTGTTTTTTCTACTGTTTTATTGTGTTATGTGGCAGTGGAATCTACCAATAGACTTAATTTCCTAGATTTAACAGAATTTTCAGATTTTCTTTTTCCTGCCGAAATTCCCAGTGTCTTTCTTGGGAAACTGTTTTGCCTAGGAAGAATAATGGTGTGGATGGACTTTGTTAGTACAGAGTTCTGAATGTAAGGAAACACTTTTGTTGGGTTTTTTTTTTTTTTTTTACTGTGGGGTTGAGTGGGCACTGGAACAGATTGCCCAGAGAGGCTGTGGAATCTCCATCCTTGGAGATATTCAAGTCATCGGGAGGTGGCCCTGGGTAGCCTGCTCTAGGTGACTCTGCCTGAACAGGGGCTGGACAAGATGACCTCCAGAGGTTCCTTTTGGCCTCAACCAATTTTGTAACAGCCTAGTAAACTCTTTAATGCTCATACCAAGCCTACAGCGATGCAGATAAGTTTAGATCAGGTGTTAAAGTTGGATTCTCACCACATTTCTTAAGCACTTGGAGCTCCTGTTGACTACATCAGGCGTTTTGCTCTGTTATCTTCTGGAGAGGTTGGCCCTTCGTTCTTGGTGGCTGTGTCAGCCCCTGCAGACTGTGTACGTACTATACATGTACACAGTATGATACAATACCAGTCATGAACTGGAAGTGTTATTTTATCTAGTTTAGAAGAGTCTGTTATTTCAAAGCTCTATAAGACCCTACTAAAGACTGAAAGTATTTGAAATGCAAACTTTTATCTGGTTCCTCTGCTGGATGACAGTTTCATGTTTAACTAACATTTATTTGCGTAGGCATGGCATATCTATGAGCATCTCTCTGCTATCTGTTTGAAGAGGACACTGTTGGGGGGCCCAGGTATTTCTTTTATATTTTATAGTTGTAGAGGTGTCCGGACTCTGTAATGGTCAAAGATTTCCAGTAGAAGAGGATGAGACAAGAGTTAAATGCATGTGGGAGACTCTGGACCTAGGCACTTCATGCTTTTGATGCTAGCTGGGAGGGAGCTTGATAAACACTTTTACCAACTTTTCACAGATAAACAGGTAAGAAAAATGTGCAATTGTTATGATTCATATTAGTAGAAAGATGCTTCTCCCCTGCCCCCTAGGGTTTATGCAGAAAATATATTGTTCTGTGTTTGTTTTATCTTGGAACTGTGATTTCAGTCATATGTATACTCACTCAGAACTATATTTTGGGTATAAGCTGGGAGCTACCTTATTTGAAGATAAGATAGTTTTAGTCTAAAACCATACTTATTATTAAATTCAGGTTTTAGTTCCTTCACTGAGGAAACAATCTGGTTGGCAGCATCCTTGCTGTGGTTGCAAGGACCCTGGCCTGGTGCTTATGGTGACCTCTCCTGTATAGGTGCTGCTGTAAATTCAGGGTGGCACTTGAGTGGCTCTGGACCAAGGCTATGTCTTGGTCAGTTCCTCTGCTGTAATCAGGATCACCTTTATAAAGATATTACTAATGTTTATTTAACTACCAGTTGTGTGTACAGGATTCTCTTGAACTGAAAGATGAATCCTTATCAACAAAGTGTGAAATGAATGCTGTGAAATTCAAAGTTTATGGAAGCACTTGTGATATTCTACATGTTTTGGTGATTTCATTGGCATAAAATTGACTTACACCTCATTCCTTGTTAAGAAAAAGAACTAAATTTTTTTATGATGACTTGCAGTGAGTTGATGAATCTATAAAAGGGTTTTAATTCAAAAAGTCTTATGGGAAATTTTTAAGCTTTTTAAATTTTTTTTTTCTCATAGTGAAGTCTGAGAATATTTCCTTTTTTTCTTTTCTTTTTTTTTCTTCTTTGTTCCTAGAAAGTGTCCTACTGAAGGTATTCTGTTAATTGTTCTGTCTCTTGCCAGAAAAAAATGAAGCTCTTTATATTATTGTTGGTGAAGTTGTACAGTCAGAGAAGTCACTTCTTGGATTATTGCTTGTTTTTCAACATTTTTTCCTAATGTTTTGCTACTATAAAGCATTTAATTACTGTCTAATTGCAGAGGGAGAATGCACTCATTGTAGATGTTAATTTTCAATTTTCTCTGAAATTGCATGATGAGATTAAATCCCTGCTAGTTATTTGTCATACACATGAGAACTTTTACCATTTTGCAAAGCAATCATCCAGAAGACATTTGGAAACTCTTCGTGTTGATAAGATCTTCAGTAAAATTGAATCCTGACTATTAGAAAGGTCTCCTATTGGTGTTAGTACAGTTAAGAGTCCCCAAATATTCACGTCTAAAGTATAGTCATAAACTGTGGTGTGCCTCTTGCTTTATTTGTGAATATTACTAAGTTCATATTAGTTGCAAACTTAGACTCAAATCTTTAGTTGTTCTCCTCTAACTCAGTTATTGAATTTGGTAATTTTGACTCTGGATTTTTAGGTTTTGTTCTTTAAATATCAGTACTAGACATGATATTTTTTGTGTGAAAAGAAATCTGGAAAAAATCTGTTCTCTGAATGTAACCTGATCTTTGCTGAAGCAAGATTGAGTTTAAATGTCATAGTTTTAAAATATGTTTACCTCCTTGATGTTCTACAGTCCTTATTAAGAAGGTTTTTCAAATGCATCAAAACCATTATTTCTTGTCCAATATATCTATTGTCCATACATATTTTGGCACGTTTTTCTGGGGACACTAAGGTCCAGGTTGTTTCCATAGTCTTACTGCAAGATAAAGGGGCTTCTGTAGCTAATGAATAACCAGAAGACATTTTCTGTACATCTAACCTGGCATGTTAATGTCTGCATTTGTCCTTAGTGCTCAGTGGAAGTATGTTGCCCTTTTCATACACTGCATCAAGATCTTAGAGAGTTCTAGTCTTTGCCAGAGTGACTTTAGGAGGTTTGCTCTGTATAGAAGGCTGATGAGCGAGATGCCTTTTGTGAGTGAGGTGCCTTAAAATCAAGCTTAACTGGTGCCAATTTAAGATTAAATATAAGTTTTTACTTAGAGTCAAAATAGATAACCTCCCTTAAAAGTTTAGAAAGATGTAGCAGAAAAAAAACCAAACCAAACCAAAACCAAAAAACCTGGCTTAACATACTTCTCTCAAGATCAAACCTAAAAGAGCTCTTTTTCTGTATCCATGTGACTGACTACCCTTGCTTGACAAAATGGGTATGAGATGCACTTACCTCCCTTTAACTGTGGTAACAGGACAGAACATCAGACTGGGAAAGCATGCCAGCTTTTACCTTTTCATTCTTGTTTGGTTATTGATTGGAAATTTATTCAAACATATAAGCAGGATGAATGTGTGCATTTATTATGGCACTTTAACTGAGATTAGTTTCAACGTTAATTAATCTCTCTGGGATGACTGACCCTCTGTGCTCCTGAAGTGTTTGCATGGTGCTTGTGTATGCATGCAGATGTTCCACTTAAGGTCTTCCTCTGTTGGAAAGTCTAGCCAGATGCATCAGTTCTCATCTAAAATGACAGGCACAGAGCATGATGTAGGGTCATTGCTAGTCTGTTCTTTTATTCACAGTTATTCCAATCTCTATGTACAAAATATCTCCAAATTTATGGCATATGTTACCATTGCTGCTTTTGGGTATCTTGGCATTTTTATTTATTACACAAGCTCTTGTTTCAGAAACACTCCTCTTCCGTCTTGCCCTGGAAGTTCCTAAAAGTCTATAATAATCTTTTTCTTGTTCCTTCCTATTTGTTCTTCCTGTATTCCTTATCCTGGTACGTGCCTCTGGCACTGAGGCTTTGAAATTTTGAAATAGAAAAACTTTTGTGCAAGACTGACTTTCAGTGACATTAATCTTCCAGTCCTGCCTAAGAACAGCATTCCACCTCAAGGAGTTAAGCCAATTCTTCTAGAAAGATACTTTTAAAAAGTTCAAACTTGTATCTTTTCCATTATTGGGATACTCTTTTGTTTCTGTCACCGTTGTCCTTGGGCTCCAAATTCTAGTCACTATAATGTAGTTATGTATTAGGTTGGTGCGAAAGGAATTGCAGATTTTGCATTGCTGAAATTTGTCATTTGATATTGGAATATATCCTTAAATAAATGTGGTTATGTTATACATAATTTTAATGCACTCTTCTCACTATATGTGGGGTTTTTTTGCTCTTGACTTATTACTTGCTGTTTATTTTATATTTATTTTAGACTATGGAAATGATGTTAGACAAAAAGCAAATTTGAGCAATTTTCTTATTTGAATTCAAAATGGGTCATAAAGCAGTGGAGACAACTTGCAGCATCACCAATGCATTTGGCTCAGGAGCCGCTAATGAACATACAGTGCAGTGGTAGTTCAAGAAGTTTTGTAAAGGAGATGAGAGCCTTTAAGATGAGGAGTGTAGTGGCAGCCACTGGAAGTTGACAATGAGCAATTGGGAGCAATCATTGAAGCTGATCCTTTTACAACTACACAAGAAGTTGCTGAAGAACTCAACGTTGACCATTCTATGGTTGTTTGGCATTTGAGGCAAATTGGAAAGGTGAAAAAACTCCGTAGGTGGGTGCCTCATGAGGTGACTGAAAATAAAAGAAGAGTGTCATTTTCAAGTGTCGTCTTATTCTGTGCAACAACACCGAACCATTTCTCGATCGGATTGTGATGTGTGATTAAATGTGGATTTTATACGACAACTGGTGACAGTCAGCTCAGAGGTTGGACCAAGAAGAACCTCCAAAGCACTCAATGCCAAACTTGCACCAAAAAAAGGTCAAGGTCACGGTTTGGTGGTCTGCTGCCAGTCTGATCTAGTCCAGCTTTCTAAGTCCCAGTGAAACCATTCCATCTGAGAAGTTTGCTCAGCAAATCGATGAGATGCACCGAAAACTGCAATGCCTGCAGCCGGCACTGGTCAACAGAAAGAGCCCAATTCTTCTTCACGACAACGCCCAACTGCACATCACACAGCCAGCACTTCAAAAGTGGAACGAATTGGGCTATGAAGTTTTGCCTCATCTGCCTTATTCACCTCACCTCTTGCCAACCGACTACCACTTCTTCAAGCATCTTGACTTTTTGGAAGAAAAATGGTTCTACAACCAGCAGGATGCAAAAAATGCTTTCCAAGAGTTTGTCGAATCCTGAAGCATGGGTTTTTATGCTACAGGAATAAACTTATTTTTCATTGGCAAAACTGTGTTGATTGTAATGGTTCCTATTTTGATTAATAAAGGTGTGTTTGAACATAGTTATAATGATTTAAAATTCACAGTCCAAAACCGCAATTACTTTTGCACCACCTTAATACAAACTGCGTGGGTAGTTACCGTGGGCAAAGCTGCAGAAGCTCTGCCATGTTGCTAGTTAGAGACAGAAGTAACACAACTTGAGCGGTTCCTGGCACAAGTTTCTGCCAGGTGACAAGAGGAGGAAAATTCATGTGGTATCTCCTGTAGGCCAGTACCTGTTTCTTTTCTGTTGGTGGTTCTCTTAATTTGAATTCGTTGCTTAAAGTAAAAAAAAAAAAAAAAAAAAAAAAAAATAAATATCTAATTCCATTTAAATANCGACTGCCATTGAATTACTCACCTCTTGTTCAGGGGGGCACAGGAAATGCCTCAAAAGTTATTGGGAAGCTTATACGACTACATGTGTGTATGTATATGTATGTATATATACATGCATGTATGTTTAGGGAATGATTCCCACCTAAGGAGGCACTGTTGAAGTTGCTACATATACCTGGCAGAAGCTAGTGTGTCAGGGAAAGAAGGGAGGAGATGAGACAATAGATGATATTTAGAGGTGGAAAAAATTACTCATCAGTGATTTAACAGCTCAGAATTTCAAACTGTAAGACTCTACATGCTAGCTATGATGCAATTTTGTTGAGTCTTCCAAAGATTACAGAAAAGACTTTGGGCAAATTATTTCCCAAGGAAACGTTGTTAAAAATATTTGCAGACAGTTATTGAGGCTGAAAATACTATGGCATATGTAATACTTTGGCTTCAGAATTCAATAGAAGAGGTTTCCTGTGCTTAAGGACTGAAATACAAAATGTTTGCATGCAGACTTAGAAAACTGTGATACAATCATTGCTCTTCCCATAGACAGCACGATTTTCCTGATATGTGTGTTACTGTAATATTGGGCTAATTATCCTTGGAAAACTTAGGGCTATGCTAGGAGATTGTCTGCTGGCAGTTCATGCTTATGAACCTATCAGTAGTCATTTATGTAGTTTTCTTTAAGGGATTTAAGCTTAGCAGTGCAAAGTGGAGTATTTTGTTGTGGGGTTTTTTTCGAGAGTGTGTGGTGTGTGGGTTGTGTTTTTTTGGTTTTTTGGTTTTTTTCCTTCTAAAGAAATAATATAACATAGTTTACTAGCAGATAATGTTGTTTTGGCTATGGCAGTATATTTTTCTTTTGTACCTAAAGCTATTTCAAAGTAGCATGTGGTCAGAAAAATATGGTGGAAATGCCTACCTTAGGCACAGAATATAGTATGAGGAATGTTAGATCTCAGCTTAAATTCCTACATGTCAGACCTCCTGTTCAGGTGATGCTGATTTTTTCCAGAAGTTTCATTTTAATAACGATGGGGTTAATTTGTGTAATTCTTGTGTGTATGGCATTTAAGTGGACAAAATGCTGTATATGATCTCCAAGGTTATCTTTAACCTTTACAGGGAAGGTAAAAAGCCATCGCATTGCTAGCTGAGGACTTTGCTGGAGTATTGAGTATCTTTACTCACTGAATCTTCTGTAGAACTTTACAACCTCATTTCCTCTGAGAAATAATATTACAGTACAGGTGACACCTGAGAAGTGGCTTTGTGAGGGTGGGTTCAGTTATTTAACCAGACAGATGCTCTTATTTCTGTAATACTTGAAGTAGTAGTAAGAGCATTTCCTGGGTGAGAATGGATTAACAGATTTATAAATCACTCCATACCATTACAGTAACAGGAGGTTTATCTAATGTGCTGTCCATGTAGGTATTCTCAGTGCCACCGTCTATGTTCATTCTTGAGCCCTTTGACGTTTTCATTCGCTCTCAAACACAATGCATTGTGGTTAGCCCTATGTTGGTAAGCATGGGTGTGATGCTGCAGGCGGGATTAATAGCACGGGTACCGCTAACCAGTCAGGCTCACTAGGAGCATGTGTGGTGAGAGTGGGCTGTGTACAGGAACAGAACTTCATTAAAATGTCCAGCTAAGTTAGGTGAGTGGAAGTGTGAGCTTTGTCGACCAGAGAGTTTAAATCAGCAAAGAACTGCCTGATGTAGTTAATCATTGGCCACCAGAGTATGTGCCATTCTGTAATAATACTAGAGTTTCATCTAAGAGTAAATATTATTGCATGTTCCAGTTATAGATATTTTTTTTTTTTAATACAAGTGGCTTACTTATTCCAGAAAAAAAACTGTTAGAGCTACTCAAGTGTAATTTACTGCCTGTATATGATGTTCAATGCAACAACATGACAATGTGTCTGTTTAGTCTGGATTAGAGTACTTGAATTGAATACATGCAGAAGTGAAATGGCAGTATATTTTACTCTGTCCAAAGGGGTTGTTGTAGTATTACCTATAATGAAGTACTAGTGAATAATCTTGTTAAAAAAAAAAAAAATATATATATATATAAAATATATATGTATACCGTTGCTGATAGCTTAAATAAATCTTTAAACTACACTTCCTCTTTCAAATGAAAACAGATATCTTGCATATTACTTTGGCCAAACAAGGAGATGAGTAGTATTTTCTTCTGAAAAACTCAAAATAAATGTAAAATGTCTGGAAAAACAGCAATTAGGAGGGTAAGAAAATAGTTTCAATTTTTTTTGCGGGGGGGACGGGAGTTAAATCATAGTGTGTTTTAAATTAATATTAAGTTAATGTTTTCTGTTATGGGCTTTCCTTAAAAAGATACACGTTTATTTGTGTTTAAAAGGAAGCTGCTGCGGTTAATATTAGCAAAACTTAGTTGCAGACTTTATAATTGACTTTATTATTCCAGTCAGAGGTTTATTAGTCAACAGTTGTAATCTTGAGTATTTTAAAGGAACAAAAAGGAAGGAACAAACATGATTCCCTTGTTGTAAAAACAACCTTTTTTTTCCTGATGATGAATTACACTGTTCAGAGAATCTTAGTTCAGGATTTTGCAGTACTGTTGTCTCTGTGTTGCTGAAATAGACAAGGAAATGAGTCAGATTAAAAATCTTCATTTTATTCATAAATTTGAACTTCCCTCTAATACTTGTTCTTTGGCTCTTCAGTATATCTGTTCTTAATTCACTTCCATGTACACTTTGAGTGTATACATATACACCTTTGAGTCTGGTGCATTAGAAATTGCATTAAAAGCTGGGATCTTACTTTTCTAAACACTGGAGAGTTCCCCCCCGGCCCCCAGTTAGTGGTCATCAGCAGATAAAATGATTTTCAGGCTCATTTGTGTCTCAGAATTTTTGTTGTGGATAAACAGGTGGATTTGTGTACTTAGTTTGTCTGTCCCTGCTGTATGTTCAGCCTACCTATGTGGCTCTTATACGAAGAAAGAAATGAAGAATTGGTCAAAATGTCAGAACATGCTATATTTAAAAAAAAATATCTAAAACCCTAACAACCTCCAGACCAAATGAGAAATCCTCTGATGTCTGAATGGAATCTTGGTTTTATCAGTGTGAACTGGAAGCCAGGAAAATGGTTTCACTGAAAATAATAATTATTGTCCAAATCCAGGCAGATAAATTGTCAAGTATTAAGTAGGAGGTTAAAAAACAGCTGAATATTTTCATGTTTGTTTCACTTTCTCTTTTTGTAGTGTGTTTTTTGTTGTTGTTTGTTTGTTTGTTTGTTTTTACTAACAAATAAATACCTTTTCCACAATAAAACATTGTTAGGTTTGCAGTTATTAATATATTAAACTTTTGACTATTCAAATGCTGAATATATTAACCATTGAATATCACTTATTGCTTTTAGCTTCATCGGTCAGTGAGAATCTAGCTTTTCAGCAAAGGCAAACAAGATTTTTTTTTTCTTCCTTCCCTTCCTCCTCAGATTTGTGGGTCTGTACTTCCGAACTGAATTTGTACAGAGAGAAAATTCTGAATATGGCTTGATTTGCTCTTGATCTTGGCATTGTTTCTAATGAGTATCCCATGGACTCTATCAAGTTCAGAGGGTTCTACTCTAGCACTGAGGAGCAGGACCCTGAGCAGCAACCTGGTATCAGTGAAAACGTTTCTTTGTCATTCTCTTTAAAAGAGCAACAGAAAATGAGTGATTATTCTGGACTTGCAAATAACCATAGCCAGATGATTGCTGAGGATTCAGAAATTCAGCAAAAGCCTGAACACTCTCATGGAGTTCTTCAGGAAGATATCGAAATGAGCAGTGGATCCAGTGGAAATGACTTCAGTGGAAATGACACAAATGAAAACTACTCTAGTGGGCATGATTCTCATGGCCATGAATCTGATGAAAATGGGAAGGATTCAGCAATGCTCATGGAATCTTCAGACTGTCATAAAAGGTAGTAGCTAATATTAAATAAATTTCATTTTTATTTTTTGTCACTGAATGCTTTTTCCATTTGAATCTAGTTTCTGAAAAATAGTTATGGGATAATGCATATCAGACTGAACCTGAGTGTTCTTTTCTGCTTAGTTAACTTGTACTCTCGTATGATGTAAATTATGTAATATATTATAATTTGTAAAGAGGTCTAGTGTTCTGTGAGGCCAGCTTAATTTGCATCTTTCTTCTCATCATTGTGTGTTTAATTTGCCTTATTTACATATTTTCTTGTAAACCCCTGTCTATAATTGTATATCAAAAAGTGTCAGTCTGTTTTTATGTGTAAGGATGCCACTGTGCTATTTTCATCTTTTAAGTCACAGCTTAGTGTACAGACCAAAGCTGCAGTAAGAAGAAACTCCTTACACAAGTGTGCAGGAGTTTTTAGTTTCCATTTGTTGTACCAGGCAGAAGCTTTTGAAGTTGTGGGGTTTTTTGTTTTGTTGTTTTTCCTAGATACTCATTAATAGGAAAATATAAAACTAAAATGAACTAAAAGTTGTCTGTTAGGTTTAATAATATTAACCTCTTTCTATCCTTATTCTAGTTCAAGCTCAAATGCATTTAGTCTGATGATTGCAAACTCTGATCACAATCAGTCTAGCAGTGGATGCAGGTAAATTAATATGCATATATTTTCAGTAATTTGCATGTATGTAATGCTAGATGCTGAAAACTAAATAGTGTGTTTCAGTTTTTTTGTTCTGGCTAAACCTGGAGGAGTACACAAGGAATCCTATGTTTGATTGTCTTTCTGTCCCTAATCATTTAGTATGTCCTATTAACCACTTGATTGAATCAGAGCTTTTTGTTGCTGTTCATGCAAGTTGTGTGATCGCGATAACCTTTCAAATCATCGTACTTTGTTTTGATTTGATAGCTTAACTCTGTAATTTTACTTTGAATATTACTTCAGCNTTTTTTTTTTTTTTTAAGCTCTGAGTTTTCTGCTCTTCACAATTTAGTCTGAAGCCCTTACCTGGGGTCAACCTAGTAGTGTTTTAACATCAGAATTCACCCACTGAGTTGGATGTGTTCTGATGTCCAGCAGCCATGTAATCTGCCACTCATGTGTTCCATTCACCAGGATCAAAGCCTCAAGTCTGTAAGGATAAACCAACATCAGCTGCAGGAATCCCTCTGTATGAACTCTGCTTCTGACCCTACTGTACTTGTTGGGGGTTTCTAAGTCACTTTCTGATCAGGAGACCAAAACCTGATCCTGAGTAGATCAAGGATATCTAACTGTAGCATCCTGATGTTAAAACCCCATCTACTTGTACTGACCTGAACGTGTTTCTACCTGATGCAGTTCATAGAGAAGTGGTAAATTAAGATGACCCCTTCACACCATTTGGTGCTTGATGAACTTACTGTCTGTGTCTGCCTTGCAGGAGGCACCTGGAATTCTTGTTCCGTGTTGTATTTTCAAGTGTTGCTTAGTATCAAAGATAGAGTAAACCAAAGTAATTTCTTAATCTTACTTTCCCATTGATTCGGTTTTCACTGCGAGATTTTTTGGGGGGGGTTACTTATTACAGTTTTTCTGATAGCTCTTTATTTTAAATTTCATTAATAGCTCTGCTCATAAATAAATAGGAATCGGATGGTACAGTGTTTTCCCCACTTGTCAGGCACAGTGTTGAGGGTTACAGAATAGGATCTGATCATCTTTTGGGAATGGGAGACTAAGGAGATCTAGAGAACGATCTTTAAAGAAAACACTAAAATAAGCTGATAAAGCTATAAGATGAGCCTTTCATTCAGAGGCTTTGGATTCAATAGTGATACCAGCCATCTGCTTAGTTTAATATCTGTTGGCGCCTTTCCAGTTTGCTGACCACGTAAAGCGAAATGGAAAGCTCCTGTCTCTATAGAAGTTGCTTATTCTGCCCTCTGCAAGTCAAGTCTTCCCTGTGGTTGGCTGCTCTGCCTGATGATACTGATATTTGGAAAAACGTTTTCAAGTTGTATAACTTATTTTCCAAAGAGGCTTGTCTTCTATATTTGCTGCTGCTGTAAGCTAATTTGGAAAGGTTTCTTTTCTTTCGAGAGAGTCTGACCGCTCTCATGACGCATATTCAGAGAGTACAAAACCAGCAGCATGCTCAGTTGTTTCATAATAGTTACCCTTTCTTTCCTTCTACTGCCAGCATAGAGGGTTCTTCTGTTAACAAGGCCCTGTCTGATTGCATCAGTCCAAACTGTCAAGCAATGTTGTAGATGTGATTTTAATACACAGCATGAACAGAATGTTTCCCAAGGGAGTACTATACTTTTTTGTCTTATCCCTTGCCATTGTTTCTCAGTACAAAATAACCACTGATTAAGTGAATGCTACGTTTATCATAGTACATTGTGAGGTGAGCAAGAACAATTCTCCAGCACAATCCAGCTTTGTCACTTTCCAAGTATTTCTGGTGAAATATACCCGACATCTGTCAGATGATTGATCTACCCAAAGAACTTTTCAAACTTCCCAGAAAAATATTCAGAAATCCTCTTGAAAATTACCTGGAAGCTGAGGCCATTTTACTGAGCACTTCAGACAGAGCAGTGCGGTTTGCCAAGACTGTTGTTTCTACGGTAACTTCTTAGAGACCACCAGCCGTGACAATCGACTGCTAAGAGAAGGCCGTTCTTTTAATGGGAGAGGATTTATTTTCAGGAAGGTTTAAGAAAAGCTCTAGAATTCTCTTGACTGCTGTAACTGATTTCTGTTCCAGTGAGAAAGACGTGGTGATTTTTCGTTTTGACTGCTTCCTACTTACCTGCCACCCATCTTTGTCATCCTCCCCTCCCTTACCTCCTTTCACTTCCTTCTTGATTTTGTCAGCACCTCTCAATAATGGGGAGAGATATAGGAACTGCAAAGACAGGTGATAATTTTCTGATGTTGGCACTGATAATCTCTGTAGTTTGACCTTCTATGCTGAGACAGCACCTCTGAACGTGCACCTGAGAAAAGTGAATGCAGTTTCTGTCTCCAGCCTCCTCTGATTCTTTACCCTACATATTTAGTCAAGTTTCCTTATTTACTGTATTGCCATGCTTAACTGGGATACGTTGTTCCAAGGATTTCTCCATTTGTTTTAACTTGATGCTCTCCCACTGCCATTCCCTTTTCAGGGACCTTTCTTAGGAGAACCTGCTCGAACAGGAGGTGAAGACTTGAATGGACCTCCTGCTTCTCTCCTTTGAAGTCCATGAACATTTCTATGAGTTTGAATTTGAAAGGAACTAACGAAAATACCACTAAAAAGGGAGGAGGGAGACTGGCAAAAAAAAAAGTTCTCTGGTGCTTGGGTATATGTACTGTTGCACATACAGGGTATATTTTACAATAAGACTTCAGATGGTGGTAAATAATTTCATTTTAAATGATTCTAGCTAATTCAAGAATTATTGTAAGTTCTGAACGTTGATACTAAGTACTGGAAAAGTTAATGTGGCTAGTTGTACAAATTTCGTTGTGTGACGAGTTTCAGAGTGCATTTGGGCTTCTGTGAGGATAGTGTGTCACTTCAAGCATTCAAATGACATTTTATTTTTTGTTTTTAATCTTACAGTAGTGAGCAGTCCACTAAAGCCAAAACACAAAAGGAATTGCTGAAAACATTACAAGAGCTGAAAGCTCACCTTCCTCCTGAAAAGAGAATTAAAGGCAAATCCAGTGTCCTAACGACATTGAAATACGCCCTTAAAAGCATTAAACAAGTTAAAGGTAATCAAGTATGATACTACCAAGATAATGCCAACCTGAATGAAATTAAACATTTAAAATAAGAATTTAAATGTGGTTGTCTGTGTAAAGCTAAGTTTATTATGTTTGAAAACCTCTCTAAACAGATGTTTGCATTGTGTTCTCATTTGTTGGCTCTGCTAACTTGTGTTCCTTTGGGAGCTAAAGCAGCTTTCTAGATGCTTGATATTTTACTGATATTTGTTGAGTTAGAAAATTAATTTTAAAACAATTTACAATTTTATACTATTTGAACTGTCAAACAGACCAAAAAATATGATCACACAGATGTGGGTATATTAAGGTGGGTAAATTTATTGGGGTTACTGATGAGGAAGCTCTACTGAGGAAAAACTAATTCAGAGCAGTACCTAGATTTCCCGACTGCCCGTTCCGTGCTTATGCCAAAAAAGATTTTGTCACTTTACCACTTCCAGGCTGAATGTTTATTGATGAGATTTTTAATTCTGAATGTAAGTTGTTTAATGTTCACATGTAGCCAATGAGGAGTATTACCAACTGTTGATGATTAATGAATCCCAGCCTGCTGGACTCAATGTGTCATCTTACACAGTGGAAGAAGTTGAGACTATAACCTCAGAATACATCATGAAAAATGCGGTGAGTATGGTGACCCAAGTCTACAGTATGTATTGAAAATGTTTTCTAGAACTGGAATTCTCAGGCATGCCTTCTTTTTACAAGGTAAGAGGTGGTACTGAGCCAAATAACGTAAAGAAGCTTTTACCTTCCAGAGAGTGTTGAGTAGAAACTCTGAGCCTTTGCAGACTTTGCCAACATCACCTTGATCTGAGGGTTTTTTTCTGCAGTTCAGTGGGAAATAAGGAGTCTAAACTCTTTGGCCCTGTGAATTGTACCTCATGCTTAGAGATGATGGTGTGACATATCTCAGCATCCATGTAATATAATGCACTGTGAGACATCATTAATTTTCATTTTAGAACACCTTCTACATTTAGAGAGTAACTCTTTCAGATTTTAGTCAAGGCACATTGTGAGTTGTTTTACCTTACCTTTATCAGTAAGGGTTACTTGATGTTTCACAAGTTCTTTGTGTTAATGAGGCTGAAAAGTGATGCAAGTGTTGGAATCGCTGTGTGGTGTGTCCTCTTTGGTATTTGTCTAGCCTTTGCAACTGGGGTAGGCTTATGGTGTGATCCAGTGATACTGTCTCTTCTCCTCTAGATAAGAACAGCTATGACGTTCAGCATAGTTTTTAGCAGTAAAATGATAGTCTGAACGATTTTAAAAATTATTATTATTTATTTTCCACATTCCAAGTGTTTTAGGGATATTTTAAGGAGTTTTCAAAAAAAATAATTGCATATAAACTTCTTGGGCTGCCTTCCACTATTTTTTTTCCCTGAAGCCTCTGCCTGAATGTATGAAGTTCTGAAATCAATAAAATAATGGCCTGATGGGAGATGTTCCCTAGTTTGAAGTAGGTGGGTTTTTTCCTATCTATGAATAGTAAAGGTTGCCCCAAAGGTTAAATAAATAGGAAGTCTAAAGTACAACTGAGAACTTCGGCCAAGTATCATTAACATTGTTGAATTCGTCTGAAGCATCTGGGTTTGTGAAACTGGTGTTCTGACGACAGCTCTTAAGTTTGTATACAGTGTTAACGGATAGAGCACTACATGTTATGACGCAGGAAGCCCCTCTGTGTCAAGAAGAAAACCAATGTGAAATGACACAAGTGGAGTGTGTTTATGGTTGCGTGGGACTTTTTTCCACCTGTCTACTCATTATTTTACCAGGTGGTTTAGAGCGCTTTTTTTTCATTTTGCAGTGGATGGACAAGCTAACATAAACATTCTTTTGAAAAATAATTGAATTTTGTAAATGTAAAATATGCCTGTAACAAGCACAAGGAAAATGGCAGCTTTATAGCTGGAAGTTCTTCAATTTTTAATTTGTAAATTTCTTCTGCATCATAAAATTCTAGGCAATGATATTTAGAGCTTGTAATTGGGTAAGATGCTAGTGTGTCATTGTGTAGTTCAAAATGTCTACTGTCTGTGTCTGCTTCAAAAACAGATTAACTTTATTGCTCCCTAAACACATGTGGTTTAACACTGCTTCCTTAATTTTTATTTTGAACTTATTAATGATTTATATCTTAAGTGTTTTTCTAAGAAATAGATACTAGATTGAAGAATGTTTTAAACTGTCTAAATAATTTGAGATTTTTTTTTTAGGATATGTTTGCTGTAGCTGTTTCTTTGATTACTGGGAAAATTTTGTACATCTCCGATCAAGCTGCCTCTATTCTCCGCTGTAAGAGGGGTTATTTTAAAAATGCCAAGTTTGTGGAGTTCCTGGCACCTCAGGATGTCAGTGTGTTCTATACTTCTACTACCCCGTATAGATTACCGTCGTGGAATATTTGCAATAGAGCTGGTGAGTAGTCTCAACAGCAGATACTTTTCTGACTTTCAGTCATGCAAATACAAATACTTGAACTGATTTTTTTTTAATGTCCTTTTATCCTTTTCCATCACTTTCTGAGGGTATAGCACAGATGCACTGTTAGAACATCTCTGAGCAGTACTAGGTGTCAGTCACATTTCTACAAGTCAGCAAGGCTTGTCTGTAGGCTGAAAGTCTTCTGAATGTCACTGTTCATTGGTTCGCCTGCCCCTTTGGTCCAAATGAATGAAAATAAAGTAAGTATTCACGCTGAATAGTGGATTTGCTTTCCACTCTTAGTAGCAATCAAATGACTGCAGTTTTTCTTTAAAATTTATTTTCCTCAGATACAAGGGGGGTAACATTCCACCTCCTTATTCTTAAAATGGTTAATTTTAATAGTGGGCACCTTGATTACAATGTACAAAGATGTACTTCTTCTACCATCACTGTGCATTCACCAGGTGTAATCATCTCTTCTTTTAGCCTTAGAAAAAACATGTTAGGCATGCTAATTTTGAAGGATGACGTCTTGAGGCACTTGGTATTTGTTTGTGGAAGGATTGTTTTACTAGTGTAGCTACAGCTGTTAGGAATTGAGCAATAGCTGCCAACTATTTTAACCAGATACTTGAAATTCAAGGTCTGCTCTAAATGGTTGCAATTCCAATCCATTGTATACTAAGTCTGTTAATCTAAGTCAGAGTATGAACCATATTTAATCTGAAAAAAATCATTGGCAATAAATATATAATATATACTAAGTAATGCATACGCAAAGCAGGTCTGAAGGGACCTTGTGAGGTTTGTAATCAAACCTCTGGCTCAAAACAGGGTCAATGGTGAATTCTGACTGTGTGATCCTAATTATAGATATTGTTCTGTTATGCCATTTTTTTGAAACATTTTCTGTAGTTTAATTATCTTTGTATATAGCTTCAAATTTCAAAAATGCAGTGAGTGGAACTATGCACACTATGCTGTGTATCAGCTGTCATAGAATATAATATCTGAAAGTGTTGTGCACTGACTGAGGCCTTTGAAAGACCAAAGCTTGCCTTGAAAATTAGCCTGTGGTCACTCCGGAAAAGGAAAGAACTAGGCTTAAAAGGTGAGAGGGAGCCTTCATGAAAAATACTGCTCTTTTGGAGGGGGGGTTCAGTAAGTGGATCTGGTGATCTAACTGTCCTAATGCCTTTCTAGGTAAAAGGTCAAACTTTGGGGTCCCAGATAATCAAGCATTTTTATAAGGTCAACCTTATAAAGTACAGTAGAAAAGCTGATAAGAGTAAACAGCTCGGACTGGAGAACTGTTTAGAGATATGTTTTTGGCAAAAGGCTTAGTAAGCAAGCAGCTGTGATTCACACACCAGCCTTGGAATCTGAGTGATACTCAGATTTAGTTGCTTATGAAATACAATGTTTAGCAAATACAGATGGAGAATTTAGGGAACAAACTTTTTAAAGAATTCAGCCTTTATCACTTAAGGAAAAAAAATCTTGTTTTGAATATAATCTTGAAATTTTAAACTTGTGAAATATGTTTGCTATTTCTAGAGTCTTCCACCCAGGATTGCATGGAGGAGAAGTCGTTTTTCTGTCGCATCAGGTAAGACAATATTATAAACCTTAATGTTGTATTAAGAAACCACGCATTACGAAAGTGTTTGGCTTTTCTAAGAATCATATGGTATGTAGATCTCTTACTTTTCTGTAATGTGAACATAAGGCAAAACATATGCATGTCCTGTAGTTGGTTAATTCCTAGAAGCTACACAAAAAACTGCCAAGTGATTTCAAGAAGCTGCTTCTTAGAAGTTGATCAGTGTTAATATTGACCTTTGCACCGTGAAGGAAGCTGATAAGGTATCTCCTACTGCTATGGAAAATCTCATGTTAATTGAACTGTTCTGTTCAGCACCTGCTACAGAGTCTCTGTCATTCTAGAACACTAATGTCAAATCTTAAATTTATCTCAAGTGTCCCATGGAGAAAGATATGTGACGGTAACTTGACTTGTCTCTTTTACAGTTACTAGATGACACTAGTAATTTGGGTTTGATTTTCTTCCTTTGTTTCCTGCCCCCACTCCCTTTGGTTGCTTTTATTTAGGAAGTGCTGGCAACTTACTCAATGTTCGTTCTTGTGCGATTTGATTTCTTGCTGCTCATTGCCTTTGGTAGCATTTCTGAAAACAAAAATTGTGGATCCTATTACTTAATTACTTCTGGAGCAAATAAGTACTTATCATTAAGATACAAGTAAGCCTTACACATGTTGCAGACAATGCACCACTCCAGAGTGTTGGATTGTATGTACCGCAGAGGTACTGCTGGTATTATTGTAGACTCTTTGTCCAACTAACATTGGTTCTAAAAGCTTTAGCTTTGTAAACCTGCGCTGTTATAAACTTACTACAACTGAAATATTTGTGTATGTGTGTGTGTTGCTGAGTAAATGGCTGTTGTTTTCCTTACTATGCTTTGGATTTTATTAAGTAAATAACTGTTATTATAGGTAAGAATTTCTAAGTCTGTTCTTTTTAAATCAGGGTAAATATTGATTAAAAGAAGGTATGTTAACTGAGGGGATATAGCTGTCTTCATAAAATGAATTCATCCCTCTAAAGGGCATAGTGTCACAGATTAAGATTACTGGATCAACAAGATAATCTTGGGTTTTTCTTTTTCTGTCAAATCTCCATTTAAAGCAATTGTGGATGATCTTATTTCAGGCAGTAGAGAGGACAACATATTCTTTACTGCAGCTGGTATGCAGAGGGTGTTGTCAGAATTAGGTTCTCTTCTACCAAAAAAAAAAATTCAGAAAGTTAAATTCTTGGGTGCTATTTTAGGAGCTATCATGCAGTCCTTGTGTCATGAGGAAATTACAATAGATAAATTAAAACTTTGTTTAGCATAAAATGAAACTGTTGAAATAATTAAGTCTGTTTAATTATTAGTGCGGGAAAGGAGCGTGAAAATGAGATTTGCTATCACCCGTTTCGGATGACTCCTTACCTTATCAAAGTGCAAGATCCAGAAATAGCAGAGGACCAGCTTTGCTGTGTGCTGCTTGCGGAAAAAGTACATTCTGGTTATGAAGGTAATCCGTTGAATACACGAAGACTAATTTGGTTTACTTAAAGTAAGAACTATTCTGTGTTCTGCTGCAGGAATTTCCATGTCGTGTAGCACAACTGAATTTCAGCCTAGGATAGCCAACTGTGTGAGCTACTGCCAGTGTTCTCAAGTTTTATTACAGCGAAAGATAGTTGCTTCTGTTCTCTGCCCTCGCTGAGAGGCTGCGAGCTAGCAAGCTGCTTTCCTATATGCTCTTAGACTTTTAGACTTTACTCAGTATTTAACAGAAGCATGTAGCTTGAAGCATTTTACGTATGCAAAAAAACACACTTGTTAATCTGCTTTTCTTTTTCTCCCAGCACCCAGAATTCCTCCCGACAAAAGAATTTTTACAACTACGCACACACCAACCTGTTTGTTCCAGGACGTAGATGAAAGGTAATTTACAAAAAATATTCTTTTTCAATTTACTGAGAAGCAAGCTATCCAGTATCTTTACAGATATTGTTAGGATTTAATTAAGATGTCTGTGTAGAGTTAAAAAATTATGTGACTGCTGAAGAGCATTTAACCCAATAAAAATACATTCCCCCAATTTTCACTAAGCATGAAAAAACATTGTACTGTGGTATTTAAGTGGAAGACAATTTGCCTACTAATAACTTGTTTGTCCATTTTTCTTTCATCTGGGGCAAATCTAGACATAAATTCAAGGAATGAAACCTAAGGTTAGGAAAATTCCTGTGCCAGCCATTGTCACCTGTATGAGGATTTTAGTTTTATTTTAAGTTTGATCCAATTAATAACAATGTGCTGCTATCACTTTCTGCTGGCTCAGATGTAACTAGAGATGTGTCTTTTTTTTAACATCTAACATTGTTTAAAAAAAAATAAATCTGTATTCTTAGTTAAAGCTACAGTCTTCGTATTTCTTGCTGTTGTCTGTACACAAAACTGCTCAGATTGTACTGTCTGAAAACTTCACATTGCTTTGGCAATCATGGAAGCTGATTAGAGTAAGTATTCACATTTCAAAGTAGAACCAGATACGCTGCCTGTGATCTGAAGGCATACACAGAGGCTCAGGAACTAAGGTGTAAACCCAGCTTTCCTTTAGTATTCTGGGCTGTGTTTGTCTGGGGCCTTTCAAGGGGTGTTTAGGTGACGGAAGTGTGAGGTCTGTAAAAGAACAGGAGATACTCCTTCAGTTAGGAGCGTACTTGGCTGAGGAGGAGGCAGTGATCTCAATAAGCTTTTAAGGGCGGGAGTGCACTTTGGAATATCTTGGTGTTTTGAAGACTTGACTTGATAGAGAATTCACTTGTTCCGAAGTTGAAAACACAGGCTTCCTTTTTCCTTTCTTTCTCTTCCTTTCCCTTGTTTTACTTTATATTGTTTTAATGATGGTTTCTGATGGACTATATGTGGGAATTTATGTTGGGGGGTGTGTGTGGTTTTTGGTTTTTTGTGTGTTTTTTTTCTCCTTAGTGAAAATTAAGTTGGCTATAATAGTAGTATCTGACTTCTCAGATTCTCCCCTCCCCTTGTTTTTAAGCATTCTAAGAATGCTAAAATTGTCTTTGTAGGTCTAGAGAGGGAGGATGTCTGCAGACAAAGTAGCAGTCTAGTGAATAATTTTGGATTCCTATGGTATCTTTTGGGTGGGAATCATTTTTCTGAAGAAATATGCTGTTCTTGGCGAAATCTTCAGCTGCGGCAGAGGACAGGGAGATCGAGGGAAAAGGTGGTTATTGCAAAGTTTGTCTAAGCTGGAGTCAATAAGGTAAAAATTAGTTGGACTTCTGAGGCAATTTATCTGCAGAGAGGTCAGGCCCATCAGTATTACTGCACTGTGCATGTTCTTTATTAAATGAGAACTGGAAAAGGTACCTATTGGAGATTACTGTACAAGATCACAATGGCTAATCAAGTGAAGATAAGCTTGAACTTTAGGGTACAGCTATTTTTGGCCAGCTTGTGGAGACATTGTGGATTAGCGTGGAAAGTTCTTGCAGGATAGAAGACAGTGTTATGCTGACAAACTGTTTTTCCGTGATATTATTTATACAGTCTCTAAACAAGAGAACTACTTAGTCCAGTATAGTTCTGTCCTCTTCATGGATTTTCCTCTCTCCCTCATTCCCACACAAGCTGCAAGTGAACTCCAGCTTTGCAGGGTGGATTTACCTTTTCAGATAGATTGGTGGCACAAGGTAAAGCTTCCCTTCCTCCGTGCACCCCCAATTCATTTATTTCAGTGGTCGCTTAACAGAAATGGCAAGATTACTGAATGGAGATTTTTGCCCTTATTCTTGGGCTTGGGTGGAGCGAGTACAGTAAATCCCTTTCTATGGAAGCTTCTTTCCTGTTAGTCTGTTTTTATCACTTATTCTCAAATACCATTTCTGAACAGTCTGAGGGTTGATTACATCTTGGTCTGATATTAGGACTTTGCTTCATTTATCTTCTGTTCTTGTGATCTGTGTGGTTGATTTTTGCTTTTAATTATTTAGCTCCTGAGAGCATTGGCAGCCAGATAAACATTTACCAAGATATGCATATGCAGTTTATATACTCCAAAGCTCTCCAGTGTTAGGTGGAATACATAAAATATATATTCTTAAAAGAAAGCAGCATCTGATATTTAAAAATATACAACTGGACACCTGCTGTTGAATGAGAATTGTTCATAATATAAAGCTGAAACTGTTGCCTGACTTGCATAAAATAAAGTTAATTCTGTAATCAGTATGTGTTCATGGGTTGGAAAAATGCTTATTTGTCCTAACTCTGCAGGTGGATCACTGCACAGAATATATTAAGTAAATATAAATATTCTCTTGAAATTAAATGGATCATTCCTGTATATATTTGTCTTTAAAATGTATTTGATACTTGATGTGTTTGATGAGTGCAAGGAGTTCTGTATAGATCACAGTGGGGTGATCTTAGTAAATTAACTTAAAGCATTTTCCCATTTAACTTGCAATAAGAATGTAAAGAGACTTCTTATTCCATGTTGTTTTGACACTTCAAATGTCATTCTATAAAACACAAACTAAACTTGCTGCCTCTCCTCATCAGCCATTCTTATGCCATATGCGCATTTGCATTTGTAAAATGAGTTTATTAACTTAAACTCTGACTTATTTTGAGTTATTCATTATGGGGAAGCATAATGATGCTGGAGTACTGCCTCTAGTAGATAGTAAATCAAGTATTGTCAAATATAGCATTATATGATCCCAGAAATGCTGGTTGGAAGGGACTGGTGGAAGTCTCTGTTCCATCCTTTTGCTTGAAATGAATCCTTGCCCAGTTCTAGATTAGGTCAGCTCTGACCTTGTCTCAATAATGCCTGAAAACCTCCAAGGACAGAGATTACACAATCTGTATGGGAAACTCTTACTGTGTTGCGATACTAACTTTGTTAAAAAACTTTTCCTAACATGCAGCATAAGCTTTCCAGACTGTGGTCTGGGGCCATTGCCCATAGTTTTATGGTCTGGCACCATGAAGAAAATTTAACTCCATCTTTGTAAATCCTTTTTCCAGTAGTTGTGTGAAGGTCCTGGATAATCCCTTAGTCTCCTCTTCATCAAACCAGGCAAGCCCAGATCAATCTCTACTCATTGGTCCTATATTCTAGATCCCTGACACTTCAGTGTTCTTCATATCAATATAAAAATGTGTAGGAGTTAGGTTTTTTGTTTTGTTTTTTTAATAGAAGTGACTGAATTTACATCTTTCTTTATAACTTAGTTAATAACAGTTTAAAATTGTATCCCTTTTAGGGTAGGTGTTGTGTCACATCATAAATGCAGAGTTTGCCAGGCTTTCCTAAAGCAGCTGGCAAAGAATAGGAACAGCACTGAACAAAACCTCTTGTGTTGTTCTTCTACTTACAGCATTATTTGATGCAATCCTCACTGAAGTAATTCAGAGTTGACTGGTATTTTAAACTCCTAGTGACATAACTTTTCTTACATGCTTTGAACTTGGCAGCATTTTTAAATGTTAATGTGTCAAAATGATGTGATTTGGTATGAGTTTCATGCCAGTTTCAGCTTTGTAAATTTTTTGCTCTAAATCATCCACAAGCTTTTAATCCTCGTTATTTAACTAATTGCTTCAATAATAAGGCATTAGTTGCTATCCTCATTTTCCTCTGGATGTCTCAGCTCCTTTGCCAGAAGGGTATGTTTGATGTTTTGGGGAACTGATTTAATTCTAGTGGGTTATTGGAAGTGCAGTGTTGAAGGCATTTGCCCCATAATGCTTTTGAGTTCCAACACAACACAGATCCTGTGTCTGTGATGCACTGTGGCTGAGTTCTTCATTAAAGCTGTCCAAATACCTGAGTATGTTTCTGCTCCTGGGCCTTTCTCAGTGAAGGGGGCTGGGGAGAAGGTGTACAGCGCCAGATGTACAGGTCCAAGGCGTGTTTTTGGCAGTTAGCTTTCAGGGTAAAGTGCAAATCAGTATTTGTGAACTTTCACTCTTTCTCCTTACTATAAATACTAAGTGATCAATGAAAATTATTTCATCACAAAAACTAGTCGCTTGCATCATTACAAGTGGTCATTGATGATGTGCAGGGATTTGGTGACATTACTTTTATTTCTGTATTTTAATTAATAAGCTTGCTTCCTTGCAGCTCCTTTATGAGTCGAACTGTTAACCTGCCTGTGAGAAAGTTTTCTTGAGTCCT
Organism: Pampusana beccarii; assembly: GCA_013399365.1. Classification (NCBI taxonomy): domain Eukaryota; kingdom Metazoa; phylum Chordata; class Aves; order Columbiformes; family Columbidae; genus Pampusana; species Pampusana beccarii. The sequence goes on along the minus strand of VWYH01006637.1, from coordinate 283,103 downwards.
GGTCAGCTGTTGCTAGTTCAGCTACAGGAATCCTGTGATCATCCTTAGCCTTGGCTTGCAGCCCATAGGTTGGGGTACTATTTACCTTCATCAGTGTTTTGCAAAACTAAACTTCATTAATGCCCTTTTAAAATTAGGGTAGGTGTTTATCCTCTAGAGAGAGGCAGCACAGAAAAGACAGAACTGCTGTAGTAGGCTCCTTGATTTGGTCTGGTGATGTTTTTTTGTAAAGTTACCAAAAAAACCCAACCATCCCACAAACAAATAAAACCCCTCTTGTTCAAAGAGTACTACTGCTATTAAGTTGTCACTATTTGCCTAAATTTAAACTTAACAGTTTTCATTCTGTTTATAGGAAAAAGAGCAAAGAAAATGTAAAATGGAAACATTTTAAAGATTACGTATGCATTTATTCCACTTCTTTTTTTCTTTTTCTTTCCCCAGGGCAGTACCTCTGTTGGGATACCTACCTCAGGACTTAATAGGAACTCCAGTGTTGGTGCATCTTCACCCAAATGACAGACCCTTAATGCTGGCAATTCACAAAAAAAGTATGTAATCTCTTACTGTGGCAGAAACATATTTGTTTTTCTAGAAGTTACTTTAATAATAATAATGACTAAAAGACCTCAGCAAGTAGGAGGTGAAAATTAATTGTGACTATGAATTTTTCTGCAAGTAAATACTCAATCCTTTACAACTTGATTCTTAATGCATGTAGATGAAAATGAGAAATCACTCAATTTCATGTTTGATATGAAGCATATGTGTCTGCTGTAAACAAACTGACTGTAAATGAATATTTCATACATAATTTTTCCTGAGAATGCAGTGATGGAAGTTGTCATACTTTAAATGGTAGTCTGCCTTATTTCATTTAGAAGAAAGTAAGATCCATTCTGGCAATGCTAATTTGTTAAACTTTGAAAGTGTAAAGCTATTTCTTCAGTCATCTTTAGCTTGTTATGTACTGAAAGTGATTTTCTTGGCATAGTCCAGTAAATTATGAAGGTCTGCTTATTCTAGTAGCCCAGCATTTCTGAACATACAGACATATAGGGTATTTTTTCAAATACCATTTTCCTTCTTTGCAATTCATTGTAAAATCCTGTATCTTTAAGCAGAATTGTGCAAATATTAATCTGATTTAATTTTTTTTAAATTTTATTTTTTCATTACAGTACTTCAGTATGGAGGGCAGCCTTTTGACTATTCACCCATCAGGTTTTGCACTAGAAATGGAGATTATATAACCATGGATACTAGCTGGTCCAGTTTCATCAACCCTTGGAGTCGAAAAGTTTCATTTATTATTGGAAGACACAAAGTTAGGACGTAAGTCAAACTTTTGGGACTTAAAGATATTTATTTACTTATTTATTTTCATTTTCCTCGTATTTACATAGTAATCATTAAGAAAGATATAAGAGATGTTTAGGGGTAAAAAAATGGCATATACATGTCACTTCCTTTTTAAATTTGGGCTTTGTGATGTAGTAACTACTTTCAAAAGAGATATTAAGTCCTTAAATTTCTGCCAGTATTGTCAAGAGTTGCTTCAGAAGAGGGAAGTCATGCTCAAAGCAAGTAAGGGTATGTATTAGATTCAAAGGTTGTAGATGCAATAGAATAAGCATCAGATTCTGTTTACTACATATAAGTGGTAAATTGGACTTGTGGTCTCTCTGTGATTGAAGTACTTGCACTTGTAATGAGCTGGGATATGTTTGGTTTATGCAGAGGTCCGTTAAATGAAGATGTCTTTGCTGCCCCCAACTATACAGAGGATAGAATCCTTCATCCCAGTGTTCAGGAAATCACAGAACAAATATATCGGCTATTATTGCAGGTACGGCATGGGCTTTAATGTTACCATTTTCATTTCCCACTGAAAAAAAGGGCATTTATCTTTGTGTGATGTTTTGTTTAGCTATCTATTACTGTATGGAAATTTCTGGCCACAATCCTGGAAATTACACTCCCAATTACCAGACAAGACTTACTGAAGTACATTAAAGGTCTGGTTGGTATTTTAAGGAACTATGGAGTCCTCATCAAAAAAAAAAAAAAAAAGGCAAACCAAACCACCACCCAAAATAAATCCTTTTTTCCTCACGTGGAATTATTAGTAACAATTTCAGTTTTGTTTAAAGCTGGTGTGCTGGGATATGTGCATATATATTTTTGTTGTTGTTAACAGCCTGTACACAACAGTGGATCCAGTGGCTATGGAAGTCTGGGTAGCAACGGTTCACATGAGCACTTAATGAGCGTGGCATCCTCCAGTGACAGCACAGGAAATAATAATGAAGACACTCATAAGGATAAACCAGTAGGTTTTATTTTTCTTATTCAAGTATGTGGCACAAACCAAACTACTAAAAGAGGAGTTTTTTAGTTTTAGCATAACTTTTTGAAATTAGGAATGGAATAAAATAAAAATCATCTTTCTTTTTTGTTTAACATGTAAAAAACCTTTCTGTGTAGGGGACTAAACTCTTCTGGTGTAGATGAAGTCTCAGGGTACTGAAGCACAGTTATAGGTGTGAAAGTTGGTGTGTATAAAGAATGTAAAGCTGTACAGTGTGTTAATTTATTTTAATGTCTGTTATATGTTACATGCTGTGTTTCTGGGAAAACCAGCTTGATACTTGAAAACAGTTTCTTTTTGGAAGGGAAAATCTGTAATTACTGTTTCTCAAATAAAGCTGAGAAGATAAAATGCAGTAATACCTGCATGACCAAGTGATAGTTTGACCTTGGTCACTTTTTATGTTGCAAAGATACACTATATAGTACGTAATGAAATAAAATAAACTTTTTCTGAGCTTAAAACTTAACTGTAGATTTGGCCATTGCTATATCTAGTTGATAATGAGATATAACTTTTAAAATTCCATTAGCCTGAACAAAAGAGCAGCATTAAACTTGTATCTATGCTTAACAGAACTATTCCATACGCAAAGTAAATCTGACAAACAGTAATGTACTGGATGTGGATGCAGTCAGAGGAGAACTACACCTTTTAACATGTCTCGTCATTTTAGCTTTCCTGTTGTTCTTCACGAATTTGTTGTAGCTCTCCAAGCTGTGTTTTATTCTGAAAGCCAAATTTTTCTTTTACTTAGTTATATTGCTTACAGGCTATTTCTCCCAAATTTGATTCCTGTATCTGATCAGTCTTGCCAAGGTGGTTGTTGTCCTGGCTTTCAGTCCTTGAACACTAGTGGCTTAAGCAAATGGAGTCTCTGGATTTTTCTGTTTAACAGATTACATTTCAGGGCTCTGCAGAAAAGTAATAAGTTATGTTTAAGGAGATCTGAGGGAAACACATACCTATCTTACCTTCACTATTTCCACAAATAGTGAAGACTGTTATAATATAGTTCTGTAACATCCTGTCAGTTAAGCTTGGTTAAACTTCTAGCACAAAAAGTTCTCAGTCTTAGCAGCAATATTTTGTTTACCAAGTGATACTGTTTTGTTTGTTTTTTCTGAAGTCATCTTTGTAATTTATCTTTATATTTTCCTATCCAAGTCAATCAACCGTATTCAACAAAATGCAGAGTAATTGTGTACAAAAACCATACTTTAAATTTCTTCTCTTTCCAATTCCGAAAATTCTGCTGTTGCACAATAAAATTCTGTACATCAGGATTTCACCAATGATCAGACTAATTGTGAGGTAGAGATTAACTAAGATTAGATTTACTCTACTGAGGAATCTCTGTGCATGGTATTTTATGTCAGAATTTTGTAATAACTCTTTTCAATTATCTGCTTTCAGGAGGTTTGTCGAGATGCCCGTAAGGTAAAAAATAAAGGACAGCGTGTTTTCACTGACAATAAAGGAAAACTGGGATATAAGAGAGAGCCTTTTGCAGGTAAGACATTAGCAAGTTAAGTATTAGTCTATTGTGCTGGTGCCTCATATAGTTTGATGGTAGGGTTTTTTTCTAGTTTAGTTCTAATGAATGCAGCATTTTTATAAATTAAAATTATATTATCCTGTGTGTCTCCACTATGTTCAGGCAAATATGTGTTCAGTTATATCTCAATTTATAATAGCATAACACACAGTTAAAGCATGTCCTAGAGCTGTTGTTTTGAAGTACTTTAATTATAGCTGAAGTTTTCATACAAGTCAAACTTCTGTTAGGTGGAGGAAAATGTTATAGTTGTTGTCTTTACTGCTTATGTTGTAACCTCAGGAATTTTTAAGTTGATAAATTAAAATCTTACTAATGAGACTGAAATTCTGCGTATGTTAATAGGTTATTATTCTAATAACTGGTTATAATTTATGAGCTCTAGAGTTCTCATGCTGAGTATGTTTGAACTGTAGTTGTATCTATTATCTAATAGCCATAACATCTCTTCCCTTTGGATCCATGTGGATCACCCTAACTAAGCTTCATACCTCCAATAATCCATAAGGACAGGAAAATAGTTACCCAATGTACTTATGTCAGTGTGCAAATTTCTTACTTGCTTTACAATGGTGAACTTGTGACTTGTTACTGTTTAGCCCTGGGCGATGGCCAAAAGAATAAACAGCTGCTCTCTCTCTTGCCTTTCCTTCCTTGAGAAGGAAGGGAAAAGGAGGAAAGACTCATGGGTTGAAATGGGAACAGATTTAATAGAAAAATGATAAAAAAGGAGTGATACAGAGCAATACTTAGCTGCTGGAACACATGCTCCCAGCAATGAATGCCAAGGGGTGGGCACTGTGAGCACAGCGAGTCCAGTGAAAACACAGAGATTGGAATAGGCATGCGGAGCAGGAATAGGAGCAGGACTGCTCCTGGTCAGTGGCCATTGAGGAAAGAGGGCAGTCGCTGACAACTTCCTGTTTATATATGGAGCATGATGTTCACGGTATGGAATACTCCTGTGGGCCAGCTTGGGTCCGCTGTCCCGGATCTGCTCCTCCCCGGTGCTGTCTTGCACCTGCAGCTTGGCAGTTGGAAAGTCCTTTTGTCCCCTTGGCAACAGCCAAGATTATATTCTTTTCTAGCCAAATCCCAAACACTGGAAAGCTACTTGGAGAAAACATTGATTTTATCCTAAGGTGAAAAGTTTCTAACTGTATCAAGAAAATAAACTTGATTTCAGTCAAACCAGCACACCTGTTAAGAAATGTGTATAAATGAGAACTTTTACTGTTGCTTTTAGAGAAATTTGCAAGGATTTAATGGTGTAATTGCCTAATAGTGCTATCTCTTTTCACAGAAAAACAAACTGGTCCTGGTGGTCAGGTGAAAGATGTAGTGGGAAAGGATACTGCAGTAACAGCTGCTCCTAAAAACGTGACTACTGAAGAGCTGGCTTGGAAAGAACAACCTGTATATTCTTATCAACAAATTAGCTGTTTGGACAGTGTCATCAGGTAAGCAACCAGCATGTAAATTACTCTTGACTTCTAGACTTAAGTCTTGCATATCTAATATTATTAAATCATTGTATTTTAGGTACTTGGAGAGTTGTAATGTGCCTGGTACAGCAAAAAGAAAATGTGAACCATCATCAAGTGTTGCATCACTGAATTCTGGAGTTCATGAACAAAAAACAGCTGATAATGTTATACAGCCCTTGGAAGGTATCTCTACATCACAGCTGCTTCTTGATTGACTTCTGCTAGCAGCCAGTTGGATGTTACTACTTTGCAGAATAATGACAAGCGTAGCTTAAGCATGACTTCATAGCTGTTTTCTCAGTGTTACATGTTGATGATCTAACTTCTAGCATGGAAATCTTCCTTACAATCAAAATACCGAGTAGTTGATTGAATATCTGGATTGTAGATGCGTTAAGCTTATTTATACTGTACAAAATACTGCAGGATTTTGAGTTTTAGGATTTGACTAATTATCAAATATACAAAGTGTGTTTCAGAGTTGTAACTTTCAAGAATAACCAGCTGAAGAACTTGGCAGCTAATTAATTGCAGCAAAAATATGCATCTAACACTTCCATTACTTTGTGCACATTAAAAAAAAACAAAACAAAACCAAAAACACCATAAAAAGCCAAGAGAGTGTAAAATGCTGCTTCGGGCTGCTCTCAGTGTTGTGTGAGGCACAAGAACCAATTTGAAGGCAATCTCCAGCCATTGAAAGAAAAGATGGGAATTGTTGAGGATAGCTATCTAAAAAGTCTGCTGTAGGCAAAAACATTAACTTAGTTAGGGTGTAAGTATAGCACTTGATATGGTCCCTGTCTGGATGCGGAGCTAAAGTAAAGAACATAACTGTTTGGTTAGCACAAAAATTGTAAGATTGGTAAAGAACTATACGTAAATTAAGATACTTGCTGATTCAACCTTGTTGTTATGAGGCTGAAGGGGAAGTTTCTGGTGCAGTATCTCAGAAATTGGTCTTGGAAATGATCTTGTCTATATTTTCTCTGGATAAGCTTCAAAAAGAAGTTCTAATGCAGCTTTTAGAATCAAATTAGAAGGTGTCAGTATCCATAGGAACAAAGTGTCCTGTAGAAGGAATTGAAATGCCTTGAGAACTAGAGAGGAAGAAATGATGGAACTAGCATCATGCAATTAGGAACACAATTTCTGCTGTCATTTGGAGTCTGTGCAGTTCTGGTTGGCAGGAGAAGATGTGGGTTCAATAGCTTTTTGGTGCACTGATGGCTGGGAACGATGAAGCCACCAACTTACTCTAGTCAGAAAAAAAGTGAACTTCAGGTCTTATGTGTTATGCCAAGCATTCTTACTAGAGAAGGAATATTTTAATGCTGTTTTATGAGGCACTGGTATGACTTCTGCTGAATTATTGTGTATAGCTTTCAGGTGTGAGAATTTAAATAGGTGGATGGTCAGAGCAAAGCTGTAAGGATAACCAGCTAATGACAGTGATGAGTGTGCAACAATATGGGAGCTGGGTGAGACTTAATCTTAGGCTGGAAGAGGCCAGAAACTTTCTTCCAAAATTGTGCCATGAAGGAAGAGGGAAGACCAGGAAATAGCAAAAAGTCCTTCATTGAGAAGATCTGTCTTGGCTCTATGTGAAAGTAGAGGATTGGATTTGGTTGCTCAGAAATCGTTGCATTCCTAAAATGTTCTTGGTGGAATGCATAAAGTAAACAGCTTGTTTTGTGTCTTGTCAAGCACAGTTTAGCCTCTACTGTTTTGCAACCCTAGCAGCATAAAACTTGCATTTGCTTTTGTTTATGTTCAGTAAGCTACAAATTTATTTTTTTAATAGATCCTGCTATGTTGAAGGCATCTGGTAAATCAAACGGTCCCCCAGTGGTTGGTGCGCACTTAACATCTTTGGCTTTACCTGGCAAGCCTGAAAGTGTTGTCTCTCTCACAAGTCAGTGCAGCTACAGTAGCACCATTGTTCATGTTGGAGACAAAAAAACACAACCTGAATTAGGTATGATTTTTCTGATAAATTTTCTCCAAAATGGCCATTGCTAGCAAGTTGAAACCTCAGACATGTGAACAGCTCATATCTATTTGTGACTTGATATTTTCTTACAGCTATAATGTTCCTACGGCTAAATAAGGACGTCATTTCTATCTTAAAATTACAGCAAAATTATGACAGAATTGTAATAGCTTAAAATGCACATACAGAGGTTTTTTTTACTTCCTCTTGATTTATTTTTTTTCCTTCTGTTTCTGTAGAAATGATAGAAGATGGTCCAAGTGGAGCAGAACTGTTAGATGGCCAACTTCTTGCTCCTCCATCCAGCTCTGCACATGTAAATCAAGAAAAGGAGCAATTTAAAAAACTGGGACTTACAAAGGAAGTCCTTGCAGTGCATACGCAAAAAGAGGAGCAGAGCTTTTTGAATAAGTTTAAAGAAATCAAGAGATTTAACATCTTTCAGTCCCACTGCAATCACTACTTACAAGATAAACCAAAAGGACGGCCTGGTGAACGTGGTATGGCAATAATTTTCACGCTAAAATTTGTATTTATATAGGAAGTAAATCCTGTTGCGAGGACGTTTCCATTTTTAGCTGTATTTTGGGGCCACTGTGAATAGTGACAGTTGCATGCTATTTTTAAAGTCCCACAGAAAAATTCTTTCTGGTAAGTCTTGCATGAAAATTGAGAGTGGAATATGGCATTTAATGTAATAACTGACATTTTAGTAACTAATATTCTCGTTTTTATCTATTCACTATAATATTACTGTCATGCAGCTACTTTCAAGGGACAAAAAGTATGCTTTAGCATGTTTGCTTTACAGTGTCTGTACCTGTATTCCCTTCTTTTTATTTGTCTATCTCTTTTTCATGTTTGTGGTTTTGGCTTTTTTTTAAAGCTCCTTTTGCTTTACATCCAGTTTCCACCATTTCACTATTGTGTAATCAGTGAAACAGTCTGATAATTGCTTGGTTATCTTTAAGCTAATAATACGATCAGTGGGATGGAACTGGCACAGACTAGCTCTAATAGTGAGATTGTTTTGTTTATTAAGACTAGAAACTCCGGATGGCATTTTCAGAAGTGCTTGATACTGATCTGACTTTGTTTCTGTTTCATTCCTGACTTGACTTGGAACAGAAGTCAGACACTGCAAAGCATTTTTTTGCAGATTCTTATCTTTCATTTTTTATTTAAATAGTTGTGCAGGTCCTTGATTTAGGAAACCTGTTCTGGAACCCTTTGTACTCTTAAGTTTTCACCTGTCTAAATAAGCTTTAGACAAACTGAAGGTTTGAGCAGCTTTTAGCATTAGAAGATTTTTTTTTTAATGGATTTCCTCATGTCTGTAATCATATGAACCTGACAGCCTTTACCTAGGGAAGAGTCACTTGGTGCGGACTTCTCCTAAAATAAGGTTGTAAAGGTATCATGCTTTTTCTCCCCCTCAGGAAATTATTTTTTGTGTGTGCTTCCCCTCCTGGTGTGTGGTTTTTTTGTTTGGTTTTGTTTTTTTGTTGTTGTTTGGGGTTTTTTTGCTTCTTAAATTTTCAATTACTGACCTGCATGACCTTAACGCTCTGGAAATGCTTTCAGTCATGTCCCATATTGCTTTAATTGTAATTGCTGGAGTAATTAGAAGTTTGCCCCTCTGGGAGCCACTGTTTTGCAGCTTTGTGCTGTTTGGGTGATACACATTTGAGTCTGAACTGATCTACTGCTGCTCTCTTTCTTCTGTGGTGTGTCAGTATGGTTTTTATCGTCCAGTTAGCTCAGCTCTTGTGCTAGAGGTAAAAGTCAACCTGAGCCAGTTCCAAATGATTCCTTTTGGGTAGACGAAGTCCAGAACTGTGGTTTTGAGTGACTTGTAGGGATGACAAGGTGAAAGGGATCCATCAGATTGCAAATAGGATCTTTCTTGACTTTTTATTTTTGCAGGTGGCCGTGGACAAAGAAATGGCACTTCTGGAATGGATCAAGCTTGGAAGAAAAATGGAAAGAACAGGAAATCAAAGCGCATGAAGCCACAGGAGTCTTCAGACAGTACAACTTCTGGAACTAAATTCCCCCATCGGTTCCCTCTTCAGGGTTTAAATACTACCGCTTGGTCACCATCAGACACTTCACAAGCAAGCTATTCAGCAATGTCTTTTCCTGCTGTTATGCCTGCATATCCTCTTCCTGTTTTTCCAGCAGCAGGGACTGTGCCACCAGCTCCTGAGACTTCGTTCTCTGGTTTTAATCAGTTGCCAGACTCTGGAAGTAGTTGCCCTATGCAACCGTCCCAGTTCTCTGCACCCCTCATGACACCTGTCGTAGCTCTTGTGCTCCCCAACTATGTCTACCCAGAGATGAACAATAACGTACCTCAAACACTTTACCACAGCCAACCCAACTTCCCTGCCCATTCCACTTTCCCTTCGCAGACAGTATTTCCCACACAGCCGCCGTTCACTACACCCAGCCCTTTCCCACAACAGGCGTTTTTTCCAACGCAGCCATTCCACTATAATCTACCAGCGGAGAGTGAAAAAGTTCCTGTCACAGAGCCACGAAATGAGCCATCCCGCTCCTGCACTCCACAGTCAGTGGGTCCTCAAGACCAGGCTTCCCCACCTCTGTTCCAGTCAAGGTGCAGTTCTCCTCTGAATCTTCTACAGCTGGAAGAAACCACAAAAACTGCTGAAACTGGAGCTCCTGCAGGTTTACATGGAGGTTTAAATGAGGAAGGAGCCATAGGCCAAATCATGACAACTGATAACTGTAGTAGAAAGGGATCCTTACCAGTAAGTATGCTGATGTTTGTTTCTTTTTTAAGTCTTTGCCTTTTTGAACGTATCTGAAGTTGTTAATATGTTAAGATGCCGAAAATGCATATTTTTTTTCCCCTTCTTCCTGTTTTCCCATCTCCGCTACGTTGTTTTCAATCCTTTCACTTGTGGAACCTATTTTTTAATGATAGAGAGTAATCCATCAATAAAATGCCAGATGGACTCACAATTGTAGTTAGTAAAATCAAACTTCAGCAGACTGAATAAAACATTAAGTCCTGTCATTAGAATAGTCTTAACCTTTAAAAATTAAAACCACCTTGTTGTTCTTCTAAAGTTACACCAGGAAGCTTGGAAATACATCCTGAAACAGTTTTGTTCCACTTTTTTTTTTTTAAAATATGAATATAGATAAGCCCATTTAAAAGCACTGAAAAAGATTTAAAATAATATGAGCACTTTATTTTTAGCAAGAAGTTTTGGGCTAGTGAATTTGTGTGGAGGGGAGAAACAAGCTATAAGTGGTCTGAAAGAAGCTGATTTAAAATAAAATCACATTTTTGTTTACAAACAAGCAACTAAAAGATGAAGGAGTTATTACTTGCAGACCATAACTTTTTGTTTGTTTTATTTGGTACACTAAAACTATGCTGAGCTATTTGGTAATTTCGGGGGTTTTTTTTATTCCCTGGCTCATTCACATCTGACAAATCAGTTTCATGAATAACCTTACAGAAACTTCCGATGGAGTAATATGTCCACGAAGATTTCTATGATAAAAATACATAGGCTAATATGATTGTTTTCTAAAGGCACCATAGAGTATCTTGGTAAACGCTAAGTCACTGATGGGATGGAGTTGCAGACCTTTTAGACTGGCTCCTTCCACCCTGCTGCTTTTCTTGTGCCGTGGTTTGTAACTGGTCTCTGCATCTAATGGTGCAGTGAAAAAGTATAATAGGTCTTGAGTTCCCTGCATTAGAAGGGGTGGCTTTTACTTTTAGGCAAGTCTGAGGTCTAAACTACTGTAAGTAGTTTGTAAAAGACGTTAATGTTGATGCTAGCAGTGGACTAGATGACTTTCTTTGTGCAGCGAGTCATAAGCATGTATCAGCATTAGAAGTTATAAAGGAGGGAAAAGGAAAAGCTGCTGAAAATGCTTGTTCCCCACACTGTGGGGAACATTTAGATCTCCATGTTAAATTTTTGGTTTCCAGATCATTTATTTTACCTAATATTCTTGATACTGATCCTTAAGGGGGATGAATGGAAGGAGACCAGAGATAATGGTATTTTGTTATCTATGTTTTTCTGGAGAAACTTCCAAAATTGATTTGATACAAGTGAAAAAAAGCCTGCATCTGGGAACACCTTCCTTTTCATCATGCAGAGAGTAGTAACAGTGATGGACTGTTGATGCAAATCTCTCTGAAGTAGAATTCAGACTTGCCCATAACAGTATGGGCAGTCAAAACTGAATAACAAATACCTCCCTTTACTTCCTTACTAAACTATATATGATTTTAAAGAGAAACTGAGTTGAAATCTGTCTTACTGACAGACCACTTGTCTGCCTATCAGGTCACTTCATTATTCTTCATTTGGTCTTGGCATATGTTATTGGTGGTTGCCTGTCTTTGAATAACTGTTTAAATGTATTAAATCTAAAGTGAGATTAATTAATATTAAATGTAAATGATTAGTAATGAAATAGCCTTGTTGTTTGGGTTTGGTTTTGTTAATTTTATTTTTTCCCCTCCCCTTCGTATCACTAGGCTGAATCTCTGATGGATGCTCAAAATAGCGATGCACTCTCCATGTCTAGTGTCCTGCTTGACATTTTACTTCAAGAAGACGCATGTTCCGGCACCGGTTCTGCTTCTTCAGGGAGTGGTGTATCTGCAGCTGCTGAGTCTCTGGGGTCTGGATCCAACGGCTGCGGCATGTCAGGGAGCAGAACAGGTAACACTGGCAGCAAGTGCTCTCTGAGCATTTCGGAGGAGTGGGAGTGGGAGGTATTGCAGACACCACTTGAACATCAAGTGCTTTATGAAAAAATCTTTATTGTCTTTACTACTCATCACATAGTTTATTCTTTATTTTTTTAATTATGTAACATGAAAGTTTCTATTGTGCCTGATTTACGGTATGGGACCTTTTTTAAGTGTATGTAAAATAGCAGTTAAGATATTATATAGGTGTGACGGAATAATGAAGAGAAAATAGCATACCCTTCATGTTTAATTTCAGAGGTTTTAATTTAAGCAAGCTAATTATTCTGTTGGAATTTAAATTTTTTAAATGTTAAAGCAGTTACTTAAGGGTGGAAGTTCCCTCTCTTTATACTTCCAGTTCTTAATTTTCTCTGTTTTAAAAAGCATTCAGATAACCTATGTATTTGACAATTGATAATGAAACTTTAAATTTCTTTTTAAAGGTAGTAGTGAAACTAGTCATACCAGCAAATACTTCGGGAGTATTGATTCCTCAGAAAATCATCATAAAACCAAAATGAAGGCAGAAATAGAAGAAAGTGAGCACTTCATTAAATATGTCCTTCAGGATCCTATTTGGCTATTGATGGCAAACACAGATGACACTGTCATGATGACTTACCAGATACCTTCACGGTAATTCCAATGTCATAGTCCTTCATGAACTGTGTGTGTACGTTGGGAGGAGCAGGGTGTACAGAAGGAGAGATATATATGGATATCTGTCTCAATAGCAGTAAATTGGTTTTAATGTTTAGCTCAGTGTCAAGAGGAGTTCTTGCTTCCTTTATGTCTTTTTTTTTTTATACCACACAAGAAGTTCTCAAAAAGTAAAAGTCATTTTATTAGGTTTACCTGTATTTTTAGATCAATTACCTAAGTTGAAATTAACTGTGTTTATTTTTTGAAGGTGTTTTATAGTTAGTGACTTGTAACTGTTTACCTAGAAATCCTTGTAGTCTGATTAATAGATCCTGGCAAGTATTCTTAAATCTCATGATGGTCTGTAGCACGGAAAAATCTGTACTCCCTGGCTGTTGTCCTTGCAGTGACACATTCTGTGGCACACTGCTTTCTCTGTCTTGTGGGGTTTTTTCCTGGGTTGCGAACTTCCACGTGTTCGTTATTCTCCATGAATTCCCATTCAAATAGGACAAGGAAGTAGAAGGTAAAAATAATAAGGTTTCTAATAGAAAAATTTTTACTAAAAAAAAAAAAAAAAATCAAATGCTTCCGTGCTTCAATAGCAAAAACCAGATACAGGGAGATAGAGGGTGAGTGACAAATCTCCAATTTTTTTCTTTTTATCTTCTTGTTTATATTTCTTGGGAGCAGTGAATGGTATTTTGAAATTAATAGGAAGTCTCAGTGAAGACAAGTCCTTTGAAAGGAAGAAGACAAGCTTTCAAAATAGAGAAGTGCAGGGATGATGGGTGTGGGAATAGAGAACACATCCTAAGAACTTTAGAATTTTTCCCTAGATTTAAAAATACCTTGGCATTTCTCAGTTTTTGTAGCCTGAAGGTTGATAACTATAGCTGAGAATTCCAGTAGACTCTGAGAGTAGCAAAGCCTGCCAGAGAGAACACAGTATTGAAACAGGATACTGTGATAAGAAGAGTTAAGCTCACTGTGAGAGTGTGATGCTTAGAACTTGCTTTCTATTGTCATATTTTATGGAGGTATACAGCTTGTTAATGTTTCCTGTGGTGCAGGGTTTTTATAAGTTTCTGAATCAAGTTGAGGCATTGAGGGGAGAGAGAACTTTGGCTGCTGAAATAGGGCAGGTGTTTTCTAAGTCTCTCCCTCTCAGTCCTGAAATTTAATCCATTCTTGATAACCTTCTTAAACGTATCTTACTTCTGCTTTAGTAACTCATACGTGAATCTAGTGTCTGTTTTGAGTTGTCCTCCCAGCGAAGGGGAACTTGGAACGTCCCGCAGCAGTGGGAAACTGGAGTTCTAGGTGGTTTCACTGTTGGGGCTGCCTGAATAGCTTTGAGAAAAGAGTTTTCACTGTGATGGGATTTGAAAAGACAATGAGCCGGCAGAGATATACTGAGGTTGTCTGCAAATGCAGAAAGCTGCTGAAATAACCACACTTAGTTTTTTTCCAATATAAGATTTGTAAGCTTAACATTCCAGAACAAAAATAGTCTTTAAAAACTTAGTATTTGTCTGCATAACCTTATATAGGCATGAAGCCCAGAAACTGTTGAAGCTCAATTTCTTAAATACGTTTTATTTTAGAGATTTGGAAACAGTTTTAAAAGAAGATAAGCAGAAATTAAAGCAAATGCAAAAACTACAGCCAAAATTTACAGAAGAACAAAAAAAAGAGCTTATTGAAGTTCATCCATGGATCCAGCAAGGTGGACTGCCAAAAACTGTTGCTAATTCTGTAAGTTTAAATGAGTTAGTTACTTTTGCATGTATAACAATGCTTAAATTGCTAGCTGCCTATGTTACTTTCCCATTGTTGTTCCTATGAAAGCTTGGTCAGTTACACACAGAAAAATGTTAATTCAAACTTCCATGCAGTGGTTTCCAGCTTGATTTAATTTATCATAAGTAGTCTTTCCAACGGGGAAGTCAAAGTAGTGGTGAATACAGTAGAAGAAATTTCCTTCCTGTTTCTAAATTTCTGTGTATCTGCTTGAAATCCTTTATCAACACAGCCAGAAGCTTCACTACATAAAAATCTCTATTTTGTGTACAGAAATTTATGCTCATTGCTTTCTAGAAAGTACAAAATTAATGGGAGTACACTGTTCTTTTTGTCTACCAGACTTCTCAGAGAGGACCATCTCTTGCATTGATTCTATAAGTGGATTAATGGCTTAAAAAGAAAATAAAACAAAGCAAAACAAAAACCACCACACAAAACAGAGCATCCTTGCAGTCTGTTTTACTTTTGCACACACAAATACCTGATGGCATTCTCTTTTCCCTAAGCTTTCCATCATCTGTAGCTTTTTTGCACATAAGTTATCAAATGCAGAGGAACTTTGCAGATGAGTATTTCAAAAGTCAGTGTAACAGAATTGCAGTGGAATCCTAATCCTGATGTTAATGTTAGTGCAGTGTTAACACTACAGCATCCAACTTGTGTAAGCTTATGTTGCTTCAGTCTCTTAAGCACTGCAGCTGACATCAATATATTACTGCAGGGTTAGCAATCAAATGGAGGAAAAGGTGATTGGAAGTGCATGTAAAATGTCAGCATTATAAATGATCTATGACATAGTGGCTTCAAGTAGAGTTTTCAAATGCTTGTATTGATTTACTACACATTATAAAATGATTATGTGGGGGAAAGTTGGAGAGTGGAGTATTTCTGATACTTGCATCACAGATGTAAAGGTTCCCTTGGAATCAGGGATCACATGCAAACAGACTGTTTAGAAAAGCATGGGTTTATTTTTTCCTTGTGTTTCTATAATTACATTTTTTTTATTTTTAGGAATGTATTTTTTGTGAGGACAATATACAGAGCAATTTTTATACATCGTATGGTGAAGAAATCCATGAAATGGACCTTAATGAAATGATTGAAGACAGTGGGGAAAACAACTTGGTTTCCCTGAGCCAAGTCAGTGAAGAACAAACATAGCCTTTGAGCCTGTTGTTTTCAAAGCTGCTTCAAAACTACAGTGATGATCCATAAAGGTTTTAATCTTGTATCAGCAAGATGAATGCAGTTCAAAAAAAAATGTGTTTTTCTTGCTCTAGAAGAGTCATTTGTGAATGAATCTCTCTTTTTAAATGGTGGCAATCTCTTCCCAATAAGGACATTGTTGAAGATGGTATAGCTTTTCTTTAAAAAAGACTCATTTTGCACTTACATGCCTCAAGTATTTCTTTATAAACTATAGAAACTTTCATTGATGCCTACTGTTTTTTGCAGAGTGGGTTAATGAGTACTGAAAATCCCATTATGTATATACGGTTCTTGAAATCTCCTTTTGGTAACGATTCAGCATTATAAATTGTTCTAAAATTTTTCTTAAAGGCTCTTTATCATTGTTCTTAGTATTTGAAGCGGTCCAGAATACTAGAAGATAAAACCTTCAAGCAAATCAGTTCACACTTGCCCTTCTCATACCAGTTGATCCCATCCTCTTTGTTCCTTATAGTTTTGAATGTGGGAGCCTTCTTTGTCTAAGAGAAATGTTGAATTAATTTTGTAAGATGGTCTTGGGTTAAAATATTTCTGTGAATGTGTAAGAACATATAGATGA
This sequence comes from Pampusana beccarii, assembly GCA_013399365.1. NCBI lineage: Eukaryota > Metazoa > Chordata > Aves > Columbiformes > Columbidae > Pampusana > Pampusana beccarii. Next base: position 266,701 of record VWYH01006637.1, on the reverse strand, counting down.
GTGCTGACAAGTTTGTAGCCTTTTATTTAAATGGACACCGCAATACTATGAACTGTTTATTACCTTGAAGCATCATTTCTGAGAATTTATACACAAGAAATCATTATGCTTAAAGCTTTTAAAAACTAAGACCACAGAGGATGACTGCGTGTGCTCCAGTGACTGTTAGACAAAGCTTGGTATAAATGTAACCGTTATTTCTGATTTGTTCTGTCAGGAGGTTGGCCATCAATTTTTCCTGTGTGGCTAAACCAACATCAAACTTGTATGTGGCAAGAGAGGATTAGACATTTCTTGTCATTTGAAGATGGTTCTTATAACAAGAGTGATTTTGAGAATAGCATTGACTTTCACTATATTTGAATTTCATTATCTAAAATTTAACATGGCTGGAATCCTTTTTCAAGGATTTAATTTTAATGCCTCTGAGACTGTATGGACTTGAATATGTGTACTTTATGTTCTTGTGCTGTTTATACCTGTTGGATGTGAGAAGAGATCACAAAAGAGCAACTCTAATATATTGGTTAGTTAAAGGACATTTAGTTGTGGTATTGCTAGGTGTCAGCTGCCGGTCTTGGGGTGAAAAACATGGAGAAATCCCATTTACTTTGATATGTTTGTCTCAAAATATTTTTCATGGAAAGCATTTCCTTTTTTTATTCAGGTAGCATTTCTGTTCACCAAAATGTTAAGGTTATGTTCATTCTATAAAAATCTGTATCTTCACATATGAAGAGGATGTGAAGTTAGATCTGACACCACCAAAACATGCAGAAGTGACTGATGTTTGTGTCAAGTAATTCGTTATTAATTGGACAGTGTCATGAGGAAATTTGCACTGGGGACAGGTTCTACAGATAGCAGAGTGTGTGAACTTGTGAAACAAGTAGAATCACAATTTAAAAAAGATCTTAAATGTAGTGTGAAGCACTACGCAGCAAGATTGGGTTCCTGTCTTTAATAGTTTAGTAAGGTCAAACTTAAATACGTGTAAATATAAACTGAATGAGAAATTTTTAAATGTTGGTGTTCGAGTCTGATGTATTAAATATTTTAATCATAAATGGAACAGTGCAGCTATACCAACATGTTAAATATATTCCATTTTTACATGTAAACACAAATAGTTTCAATTGGACCAGGGTTTGGGAAAAATAAAAGCTTTATATAAAAGGAGTGCATCATAATTATACAAATTATTTTCAGGGACTTCTAAACCACTTTGAACTTTGCTTTAGCATGCTTTTTTTTTTTTGCTTTTTTGCTTTTTTTTCTTTATTTTCTTTTTTTTTTTTAATTACCATCTTGTAACCATAACTTAGTGAAAGGAAGAGAAATGTATATTTAGAGCATTTTGTGGATGTGCTTTCTTATGGACTTAATCTTGCATCCTTAAAGTGTTTGCATTTACAGGGTGGTATATAAATACTTCCCAATAACTTTAAATCTACATGCCTCCATTTATAGATAAGATTCTGAAGCTGTAGTTTTTCCAAACTGTTGTAAGATGATTTATTTGTGATGACACTTTGTCAACATGTCAACGATGTTTTCTGTACACTGTGCAATATATTTTGGTTTTGCCACTTGTGACTAATTTTTATGACTTTGCTTTTTAGAAAACTGGTAAATAAAACAAATATATTTTTAGTTGCCTTTTTGTTCCTTGAGCCTTCTACTCCATGTAAAAAGCAAAAATATATACATTTCTGATAGTGTGTGAACTGATATTCAAACTGAAGAACTGGAAAGCTAAAGTTAATTGTGGCTTACTGTCCTGAAGTAAAATCATTGCCAGCTTGTCTGACCTGTAAGTTCACTGGATGAATGGAAGACTGAATCTTTATGTTGACTAGTCATTCTGAACACTTACTGATTCAGTGCCTGGAAGAGCGTGTGCAGCTGGGTTTCACGTGTTGTTTGTTCAAAGTCATGGTTGTCCTTTTTGCTTTGTTTAATGCCAGCTGTGGATACCTTTTGTCCTGCAGCCCTCTGTGGTGTTATACAGGTAGCTTAGAGGTGGAGAACTCTAGTTATGCCCCTTGAATTTGCTTTGTACATTGACGATTAATCTTCTGTCGTGAAGTGTTGTGTCTTCTGCAGATTGCCAAAACTCGCCAACTAGCGTGCTTTCCTGTTGATGTTTTATACTCTGAGGGGAGAAAAAAGGAGGTGTGAAAATTTCTATTTTCTCACTTTGAGCAGTGATGTACTGTAGTGGGTGTGGGATGCTGCTTTGGACCACTGTTTTGAGAGGTTTGTTGTTGTTTTTAAAACAGAACAAGCTACTGCAAGCCCTGGTTTGGTCAGGAGGGACCCAGATATTTCTGTGAGCTGCAAAATCAAGGCGTCTCTGTACCACAAAACTGTTCACCACACAGGTGAATTGCCTTCACACCAACAGTAGAATTTGTAGTGTTGTGCACTTTGTTTCCAGACAGGCATATTAAAGTGCAATTGTTCGAACACATCATCCAAGTCCCTTTGAGGTCTTATGTGTTTAGGGTCAATTCAGGAGCAGTTTTATGTGTGTGAAGTCTGAAAACACTTTTGTCCTAATAGCAGCTTGGTACCTTGCTCAGCTGAATATGCAGAGGAGAGATGTGTTGATGAAGCCATTTACAGAACTACAAATCTGAGTGTCGTGCACATGTACGGAGTATCTGTGCAACTCAGTAGAGGTGTTGTGCTAGCCTTTGGGTGCAAGTTCTGACAACTGACATATAACATTAGGAGAACTTATGCAGTAAATTGCCAGGTAATGTTTCACAGTTATTTCTGCTTCTGGTAATTTTTTTGGAATTGTAACGAGAGTATAAGTTAAACGTGGCTTCAGGTATTCCTGCACTCCACCTGGGTGATGTGCCCTCTGTCAGCACTCGTAGATAATGGCTGGTGTTACACCGCGGGGCTGGGGAACAGTCTTTGTCAGAGAGTTTCTCCCAGCCCGGTAGCCCCTAGGCGTCACTGCTGCCCTGTGATTGTCTGGCAGTTTTGCCACTCCTGTTTTGCCTCTATTCAGCTGTTTGTATTTTAGGGCTATTGAGTTTGCTGTGACATTATGTGATGTAAAGGGAAAGATGTGTGGCTTGAATTGCAAATAAGATGATGAAAAAACTCATGATGATGAGCTGTTGGCACATAGGGGGTGCAAATACAAACTTCATGCTTGGAAAAGGGAAACAGACTATGGAAAAGCATCAGATTGTAGTCAACTTAACAAAATAAAGTATTTGCTCTATTTTCTAAAATGTATTTAGCCATTGCTTGCCTAAGGTAAGTTCTACTGCTCTCCCTTCTGTTGTTGCCAGCTGACTCCCTTTGAAATCTCCTGTGGCCTTTTTGCATAGGGGAAACAAAAGAAAACCCGGGAACCCAGTCACAGAAGTTCTGGATAAATTTATCAAATGCAAATCTTTACTTTTCTTAGCTGCAGGAAGCAGAAGGGTTGGGTGGCCTGTGCTTAGCTCTGCTCCGAGTCAGCCAGGCGCTGGACTGGCGTGGCTCAGTTCTGCCGAGTCCTGCTGAGGCAGACTCGGTTCCTTCAGCTTCCCAGGTAAGAGCTGCATCCACGGTGTGGCTGCACGCTGGCATTGTACTGATGGTTTTATCTGAACCATCAGGCCGTTCTGTATGCTGTGACTTGGGTTCCTGCTGACCGCATCTGTCCGGCCTTTAGGTGTTTGCAGTTTTGTTGGGAGCCATATGCAAAATTACTGGAGCATGTAAAGATGGAAGCCAATACATAAGCTGGGCTCAGTGCTTGTCCTGTTCCTGTGTTAGTAAACTTCTGCCTCCCTTAACTTTCAGTTTGTATTTTGAATACTGACTAATCTATTTTCCCATATTTTGGAAAACTGTTTTTTCATGGTTCAGTTGCATTTCTAGATTGGGTGAAACCATAAGCTGATGATAAAAACAATTAATTAGATTGCAGATCAACTTCTTAATGAGTCGCAATAGCTGCAAAGCAGAGGTACTATTGCTTCAAGAGTCCTAAAATACATAGTTTGGTTTTGCACCAATACAGAATTCTAAGAAATAACATTTTGTTTTTCTCTTGCAGTGACAAGTGTAGTTTACTGTACCTATCAGTGTAGTTTAGTATCAGATGGTATTTAGGTGAACTTTGTTGTATTTTTTTATTGTGCAATGTAATAACTATCTACTAGAATTGTTTCTCTTCTGTTTGGGCTAGATGAGGTCTTAATTTACTTTCAAAAAAAAAAACCCAAAAAACTCTCTCCAAGAAATAATGGAGTTGAAGAAAACTGTGTCTGCATCAGGGTATGGAAAACACAAGAATGACCCGAAAGCACTGGCTGCAGGACGATCTTTGCAGTGATGTAGGGAGCTCGGTAACAGCCCCAGCCCTCGAACAGAGCTCCCCAAACTGTGGGGCTGTTCCGCCGGTGCCTTCAGGCCTTTGTACAGAGACTCCACAACCAGCCTGCGGCCAAAAGCAGCATCTTAACTATTCCGATTTGTGCATTTAAAAAAGCATGAGGTGTGACAATGCAAAGAACGCGGTGTTCAGGAGTTATTTCTAGTGTCTATATGCAGTTGTCTTTACAAGCCCTTCCTTCTTTTGTGTTCGGAAGAGCTGCTGCCCGCCTGTGCATAGTGACTTAGACTTAGTCCCAGCTGCTCGGTGCAGGGGAGGGTGAGGAGGAGTGCCTTCTGCTGGGATCCCCTTGCTAGGCAGATGCACACCTCTCCCTAAACCCCAGCTGCTGAAAGCTGGAAGGTTTTTGTTCTCTGATTGCCTTGAAGTTCTCTTTCGCCTCCCCTCCTTTCAAAGACAAATCTAAATATAAATATGCGTATTTTAGAATTTTATTGAAATTTGTAACTGCCAAAATCACATGGCAACAATGAAGGATTCTCACATAATGTAAATAACTGGGAAACTATCCTCCCATTGTCTTCAGTTATGCGCATACAAAAAGATGGTTACAAACTGCTTCAAATGGAGGCTCCTAAAGCTTTGGATGTAGTCAGGCAGTGTATTTAATATTATTTTAATAATAATTACCTTGCCTTACGTGTGCAGTGAATTTAAATGAGATCAACTATAAAGACCTTATTATGAAAGCAGTTAGGCACAACATTGTTTTATTAGGCCCACCAGTCCACCTAAAGCCCCTTCCCTGGATATACTCTGCCATCGTGAGGTGAGGCTTAAGTCTTAAATTTAAATAATATAGTTTTCAGGGACTTCTGGTTTGGATTTTTGAGGAAAATCTGTTTGGTTTGGTGTTTGTGGGGTTTGCTTGGGTTTTTTGGTGGGTGTTTTTGTGTGTGCATGGAGGGGGTATTGGTTTGTTTTTTTCCTTTTAATTAAAAAATTTGTCTGATAGTCTATTAGCTAACCGATTAGTGAAATAAAGGGTGTCTGTATCCTAATCTGAGTGAACTCTTTATAGTCTTGATTTCGCAGCAGAATGATTGAACTAGACTGCAAACTCTAAGTGGTTTTACAGATTTCACTCACCGACAGAATTAGTTTGAAGTGACAATATGGCTGCCTTTGTCACCTAATTGAGTGTTCATAGGCCTGTGAAGTTTATGGTGTTAACTTTTACTCATTATGCTGACAACAGTGACTTTACATGTAGAGTCTTTTTGAATGTATTTGACAGGATCAAAGGGTCCAAATGCTCAGGAAGTTGTTGAATGGTGACGCTGCCCATAGTGCCTTCCGAGGGGACAAACTGAGGTAACGCGGGGGAAGATGATGATGTCTTGGTCAGCGTAATGTAAATTCTCCATGTGTCTGAGTGAGCCAGCAGTAAATTAGGTCCAGGAAGCGCAGCAGTGCGATCTAATGTGTTGTAAGAAGTGCTGATGAATTGAGATGGTGTTTATCACCTGGTTGTTTTATACAGCCTAACTTATTCAAGCATTTCCAAAGATTATTTTTAAAACTTTTAGATATAAAATCTGTTCTTCAGTTGAGAGTGTGTGGGAGAGAAATCTGTATTATTTGTTCTGCAGCAGAGTTCTTGGGAGTATGGATGCTAACAGCCTTTCCCAAACTTCGCAAACTCCATCAACACACGTAGTAGTGACTTGAAGCGATTGCCAAAGCTTACTGTGAGTAAATTGCTGTAATTAAATGTGTCCACAGCCTTCCAAGCATTGTGCGTTGCCATACCTCTAAGCCTGTTAGATAAGACTGGGGTTGAACTGTGACACCTGGACTATATATAGAAGGTGACAGTTTGCTGCTCTGGAAACGTTTGGGTTGTTGCACTCTGGTTTGTGACTTTCGTGAAAGAATTGGAGGAAGACGATAATGACACAGTTCCAAAGGGCACTGCTTTTTCTTTGAAATCGCCTAACACTACCTTTTTAAAAATAGTTTTATCAACAGCAAAAGACAATTTTATCTTTGTCTGAGTGAGATGTAGCGTTTCCTTGTCAGAGAGAATTTGAGAAAGAGATGAAGACAAATGTCTCATGAGTTGTGGATACTTGGAGCTTTACAAACAGTTTAGTTGAATGGAGATAAGGAGCTGTTAAAATAGAGACTCAAAAGGAAGGCACTTAAATCTGTGTGTCTGCATGAGCTGTGACCATAACAAATGAGAAAGTTGTCAAAACAGGCAAGGCTGGAATTGCCCAGCATCTAGACAAAAATAAGGAAAAAATGAGGAGGAGATAAAATTCATGCTTAGAGCTTTTGGCAAAGGAAGCTCCAGCTGCAGAACCAGGCCCACGAAGGGCCATGTTCACCTGGGTTCTCTGGTAAGCTACATTCCTGAACCATCAGAGTCTCAGAGCAGATCTGAGCTCTAAGGTAACATTTAGAAACTGAGTCGAATCAAAATTATGTTTCCAGACACTTTGGATTTTGCTGTCTTTGAAAATCAAACCCCAAATAAGTAATTGGGCCACTTGAATCTGTCTGTAGCTTTATTCAGAGCAATGTATAAAATGACTTTGTCTAAACAGTTTATTAATATTAATTGTTCTCTAAAGCCAAAACAAGTAGGTATAAAACATGTAAAAATTACTCTTTTGTTTCAGGGGAAGGACGGGGGAAGTGGAAGCCCTTCCGCTTTTGAAGGTGGGTGGTTTTTGTTTCTCGCTGCTCAGATGCCATAGTGACAAGCGCTACGGAAAACAAACCAGTGGTACCAGGTAGGCTCACCCTCTGTTTTCCAGCAGTCCTGATTTCTCTGCCCATTAGTGGGATTCTAACAGGAAATGGAGGAAGGCTGAACCCTGATGTGATTCAGCAATGGAAAAGATCAGATGTCAAAATTTTCTAATTTGGGCCAGTAGGCTGAATCATCCCTGTTACATTGTAGGATTCTGCTGCATTTCTAGGGGGAATGTATTGTGAGCAACAGTTTTGTTTTGGTTTCTCATCAGCAAGAAATGAAGGAAAGGTGAAGGCAACACACTTAGCCAGAGAATTCCCTACAAACTGATAGGTTTTCCTAGAAGTGGTGAAATGAACTGGGATCTGCAGCTAAATCCCTTAGTTCATGCTTGGCCGACCATCGCTGTCGTCCTGTGACAAGTACCTGTTCGTCACAGATGATTCAGTGTGTTGAATGACCATGTAGTGACTGTCTATATATGCTGTATGGTAAAAGTTCCCTAACAGGAAGATTACCAGACTAAAGAGTCCACCTGTTTGTGTATATGTACAAGATTTAAAAGCAATTTACGTTGCATCTAATGTATTCAAGGAGGGAGATAATGCTTGAGAATTCCCTTGGTGTTGCCAACACTGCGGGGATCAATTTTCCCCAAGCGGGCAGGCAGTATGCTTGGAAGCATCTTATTTGGGCTCAAAAGGGGAAGAACAAAAACCCCAGAGCCAAACCAAACAATGCCTGAATGCGTGTAACTTTTTTCTTTCCTGATCTACTTACTTTACGTGGCACAGATTCTCTTTACATTTGTTTATTTCATTTCCCATCTGGCCTATGTCCTTTGCATCTTAATTTTACATGCAGGTATGTGGCTGAGTCAGAGTAGTCACTGCAAGGCTGGCCAAGGAGGAGTCATCTCTAAAGTGTTCAGGTGATCAAATAAAGCAAGAAAATAGAGCATATGCATCTGTCATTCACCCTAGATACCTCGACACTTGCTGTTTGTGCAAAACCTTAGTATTTCACACAATTTCTGAGTCTAATAATACTTCAGTCAAAGGAGACCTCAGAACACAAATCTTGAGGAGGTTTTTCTCAGCTGAATTGGCCAGTTAGGCAATAAAAACGGTACCTTGAGAGACGTGTGACCAGTTCTTCATCGTGGTAGTTCTGGAGTTGAATGCAGACTGCAGAAATAGAGGGTGCAGGGAGGAGTGTCTGGCGGCAGACTCAGTCCTAGGAAACAGAGAACAGCAGCCGCTCCTGGGACTGGCAGTAAGAGCCTTGATTTCAGGGAATGCTTGGCAGTTGATGAAGAAATGCTGTGGCCTTAGAGATTCATTCTCTCTGTGAGTCTAAATCAGAATTCTGCACTGTGGGCCCCTTCCCTTTTTTCTCTGGCAAGTAGGAAAGCTTTTTCATCAGCTTCTTTGTAATATTTCATTCCTTGAGTCTGTGCTACAGATTGATTGATTAGAACAGCTGTAAATTGCTGTGTAACTGTATAAACCTGTCAAAGACACAATTTGTTGGCAAATTCTTTTTATCTCTTCTTCCCCCCCTCAAAATACCCCGAGGTAATACTTCTCCCTTCTTCGTGAAGCCTTGCTACAAGTATACAAGAGCAAAATGCTATTGGTTGTTTTTATAACAATTGATGCATTAGTATAATAATATTTTAATTGCATCTTTTAAAATTAAAAAGAAAAACATTTAAAATTCCAAGGTGTTAAAGCAAGCAGGTATTATACTTGTGCTCCCTGGAAATGCAGCCAATAGACCTTCCAGCAAAACGCTGAGAGTTAAGAATCTGTGTGTTGCTTTGTTGGGTTTTGTGTGATGTGGAGGTTTGTTTATATGTTTTAGGGGTTTTTTTAAGGATTCAGGGAGTAGATTACTATTTCACAAATAGAGGAGCAGTGCTTCTGGGAAGGAACGGGAGTGGGAACAGACTGCTAAGCACAGAGCGTCGGGATCCCGAGTGTTTGCATTGTGACTCCCTTTGTCACTGGAGTTCTCTAGCCTTGGAGCAAAGCTCTGCTTCAGCGTTGGCTGAAAGGATGTGAATCATTTTTCCTGCTTCCTGCAGCAATTGAAAGTGCAGCCTGTCCCGCTGTTCCTGAGTCACCCAGACGGGCTGTGCTGTGTGACAGCCAGCGTGGTCACCCCCAAGCAGCCAAGCGCTGCTGATAACACACCGCAGCAGAGGAGCGGTTGGGTGGCTTGGTTGTCCCCGTTTTCCCCATGACAGTGGTGCTCTGGGCAGCTGCTTCTGTGCGTCCACACAGGGTGTGTGAAGTATGATGTGGGAGAAATTATGCCCTTTGAGTCTTACAACCCACTTTTTGAGCCCAAGCGCGTTCAGGGGCTTTCCAAATTATGTGCCACTTGATATAAAGTTTCCCAGGAACTAGAGGGCATCCTGGGTACAATGTACAGACATCCCAAAGCTCCCCAGGAGCACATCCATGCTTGCTCACAGGTTGCTGTCGTGAGTTCCACTGAGAACCTGTGCTGGCTTATGAAGAAACTACTGATTTGATGGAGGGGTTTAATGAGTGGGAGGCTTCCGGTTGCTGTGAGAGTAGAAGCTACTCAGTAGAGATTTGCTTCATAATCCTAGATTTTGGTAAGATGCTGTGCACTCCCTCTGCCTGGATGAGGGGATTCAATTACACTTTTGTCTTCTGACTAGTTAACCTGTTCCTGTGAAGGACGGAAAGAGCCCAGACCAGGCTCAGATGCGCGTAATGTGATCTCTGACTCCAGGCACTCTGCAGGCAACTGCTGAGGGTCCATTGAGTGGCAAAGGATTCTGTGTATGTTGTTTTGGAAGTGATCAATGTGCAGGTAGATACCACCCATGTTGGGGGTCAGTCGTAAGGAATGAAGACACCCTTGTTTTATGAAGGTTGGTCATAAACACCAAATAGCGTTTACAGGTCCTAAGAAGGCAAATTTGCTAGAAACTTGTGTGTGATTCAGGCCTCGGTGTGAGGCACATGGGTGCTGTGAACAGCCTCACAGAGCTGGATGAAAAGCTTGTCAGGGCTGATAATGGAGTTGATGTGTCTCTTGGGCTTTTTTTCCCCCTTCTTAATCTGTGGAACAGGGATTGCAAAGGCTGTTGCATGGGGACAGTAGAAGGGATTTTATAGTGGCTTTGCATAGCACAGGTTGGTTTTGATGAACTCAGTTTAAGGAGCATGAAAATCAAAAGTTTTGCTAGTGTGCCTCTCATTTGTGGGTGGTCCAAACCCAAAACACAGCAAGGCTTCCACAGTGGCTGCTAGAAGCTGAAACCCATTTTGAAACATATCTGAGTAGATTTGCAGGCTTGGGGTGATGCCCAGTAATTTATCTTTCCTCTCAACAGGCACATCATTTTAAGGATACCTCTAAAGTATGCCTCTTTGTTGGTGATTTTAAACTAGGCTGCTTTTCATTGTACGTAAATGGCCTACGAGCTTTTCAGAGTTCAGCTGAGGGTAACTGAATCTGGGCAATTCCTGAAGCTATCTGCAACTGTAGATTTGATGCCCTAGGTCTGCACTTTCTCAGTTGCAAAGAAAACTACTGACTATGCTTTCAACCTGTATTTTAGCTTGAGATAAATGTAAAAAGTAAAAACCCACAAACTGAGGTAATTTTATACTTAAGGAATCTAAGGCCAGAAGAGATCACCTAATATAATTGCTTGTATGTTGTTTGACTAAGTAGTTTCTGTTTGTAACCAAAGCAGCTTGTATTTGCTTCTGGAAGGATACTTTGTCTTGCATGACCCGATGACATTAAGAGAAAGGAAATTCATGTCTTCTTCTAGTGTCTAATTTCAATCTTTTTTCTGCTAATTTCAAAAAGCTTGGAGCCACTACCTAGCTCTTGGCATTAAAGGCTCTTTATTGGATTAAAAGACCTTTTGAACCCATGACTTCCTCAGCGGGTAAGTATACAACATAACATATGTATAGTATAACATATGCAGTATAACTAATCAAATTATTCTCAATCACTATGTTGTTTAACTACATTAAGCTTAAAGTCTTTGGCTGTAAGGTATATTTTGAATGTATTCTGCACAAGCTTGTTTGTTTGTTTGGGTTTTTTTGTTTTGTTTTGGTTTTTTTTTAACCTTTTTCAAATGAGAACCTTCTTCAGAAATGAGAATTGTACTTTCTGGAAATAGTAATGAAAGTACTAATGTTGTATAGGGAGCTAAAAATCCCGTGGAAGGAGAGAGACTTTTTTCCCCTTTTCTTTAGCTCAGCTAATGCAGAAACCTGAGAGGCTTGATGTACACAGTTTAGTGGCTTTACCCATTTAGATAACTCTGGGCTCAGGAGATCCCTACAAGAAAGAGTATAAATGCAACTTGGAGCCAGGCATCTCATGCAAGAAAATGAAAACATGTCTTAGAGGAAGGATAGGCTTCTGGTGAAGCCAGCCAGATTAGTGTATTGTTTTGGTCCTTGAGTTTTCTATATAATTCTGCATGACCTTGCTCAAACTATTGTGCCCGTACGTGGAGCAAGACTCTGTTCTCCTCCTGGGTCCCAGCCATACTGGCTTGTGGGTTTCTGTGGTCCAAGTGAGCACGGCCTGAGGTGTGGGTTCAGCCCAGTTGGTTTTATCAGCAGAGAAAAGGAATTGCTGCTTGGGCAAAAGTCTCAGCGTGTTCTGAAAGCAGAACACCAGACTTGTAAAACCCACGTGTCTGCTCCAGTGTCCCTGCAGGACAGAGGAGTAGATAGGGCTGGAGGCTGGTGTGTGTGAACATAGCTGTGCTTGGAGATGGGGCTGTAAATTGGGAAATCCTGAAACTGGGCTCCAACAGCTGGGGATCTCAAGACTGCATGGCCCCTTGGGGGTGTTATCTGTGGGGAGTTTACTGGAACATGGTGAAGCTCTGGATGTCAGGATTAACCAACATTTGTCCCAGCACACTTTTCATAGAAATAAATTATTCCATTTGTGATTTTGTTTCACTAACATTCTGCTAATGACAGCATCTAGGATGGTAAGAATTGTAAGCTCCCTGTGATACAGAGAGGAACGAACTGTCTGCTTAGTAGAAATTGCCCTTGTGATATGTATGCATGCATCCCCTAACCCTGCTGCTGGGGGCTGGACTGAATATCTATTCTTCTGGTTTAGTTTTTAATTAGAATAGAGACCAAAACATTTATTTATTTGGAGGAGAAAACTGCAGAGAGCTACATGATACTTGCTAGTGGGAGACAAAGGAAGGTGTAAGCTGATGTGGGGAATCTGAAGGCTCGATCTTGCTTTCCTGGCCAGAGGGCTCTGAGAAAAGACCTGGTGTGTGCTGCCAAGATGTTAGGAGAAGGTTTGAACTGTAAGTCATCCCAGCTGACCTGGTCTAGCAAGGAGCAGTTTTACCCTGCAACAGGTGTGAGTGACTGACATGCAAAGAGAGGAGAAAATGAGCTCTTCTTTCTATTATTCTTCAACTGCATATCAAACGAGAGTCCCTCTGTTAGTGTGTTACTCCTCTCTGCTTTTACGAGGCGGTGCGCTGTCAGATCAGATAGTCTGTTTGTATTACTTTGGAGTGGAAAAGAATAAAGGCAGTTTCTAAAAAGAACTTGAAAAGACTTCACTGTTTTTTCATCAGAGCTGCTGGAAACCTTCCTTCCCCCTCCACTGCTCCCTCCCCAGTCCCACCCTGAAATGCTCACCTCTTCCTGCCTTTGTCAGGGAAGTGTCAGATTTGACACCTTTGCAGTAAGGTGCAGAAATGCAAATGGAGAAATCCAGCAACACCTAATCAGAGGATGTAAACTTTCTGTGAACCTAATTTGTGGATCTTAAAAAGAAGCCTCATTGCTAACACATTTCTAAAATGCTTCTGACACTTAAACTTGTATTGGGACTGCTTTGACCTGGCTTTTTTCTTTCAGCTGATACAGGACTGAGAAGTGCACCAGGGAAAGGTCTGTTATCCTCTGCTGTGGTTCTTCCTAACCCCCCCAGCACTGGGAGAGCAGCTGGTCAGGCAGCCTGGCCCCCTGGCTCACAGCCCCTCTGCCTGTTCCCTTCTGCAGCGGCGGGGATGGGATGGTGGCAGATGTGCAGGGAGCTGCGTGGGTCACCAGCCTGTGAGGGCACCCCAGGTGTGGGAATTACAGCTGCACCAGCAGCGATATGCGCGGCAAAGGGAGCAGGTAAACGGTATGGCCAGCTTCAGCTCTGATTCTCCATGGCAAATACAGGAAAAGTTAAGCAGCACATCTGCGATGCTACTTAGCAGAGATGATTCTGCTGCTAACCTCCCCAAATCCACTGCTGAACCAAAGCTGGCACTTTTATGTTGACTACTGGTTGTGTTTCTGTCACTGAAGTGTCAGGATTTGCACTTGCTTTCACAGGACCGTTACAGAAGAGCCCTAACCCAGGCGTCTTTCATCTCATGGAAATGAAGCCAAGCTGAGCTGCCTCCGGTGTTCCCGCAGCAGCAGCGGAGGGGCCAGAGCGGCCGCACCAGCCCAGGATCAGCCCTGGATGTCACACACCCAAGGAGAGGAGCTCAGGCAAGTGTCTGCAGCCCAAGGCTGCTGTGTGTGCTGTTGTGAGCCACAGGCTGGGCTGTGGCTGCTCTTGCAGTGTTAAGAAACAGAAACAGGCTGGGGCTTTACCTCCCTCGAGAGGGGTGTTTTCTGAGATGTTGAAAGCAAGGTGCTCTGTCTTAGATGGTAACATACTGCAATGTGTAATGTGTGAACCACTCTTGGTGATTACAGCGAGGTATTGCGATCTGGGCTAGTTAAGCAGGAGAGTGCAGTATCAAATACTGTGATACCTGGGGAAAGTAGCTTTATAAAAATAAACCTGGCCTTGTGCTGGGACTAGAGCGGTGCAGGCTGAGTCTGAGAGGTCATGTTGTGTGAGGGGTGTTATTTCTAGTGCAAGTGACCCAGGCCCCTCCTTCATTTACACTTCAAACCGCTAACCTCCCTCCCTAAAGCAGAAAGGTCACTACGGAAGCTCCTGCCTCCTTCTGCTGAGCTGGTTTTGGCCCTTCTCCCCCCAGTTCAAAGGGAATTTAGCACAAAAAGGGATGAGAAGATCAAACAGATCTGATGGCCATCTTTGAATAAGGACACCCACCTCAGGTAACTTAAAGAAAATTACAAAGGAAAGGTCTTACCAGTTAGTTTCCATTTTTATTATTCCATAGGGTTGTTAACAAAAGAAAGTTACATGTCTAGTCCCTTGGTAGTTAGGTTGCTTCCTTTCTTGCTTGCTCTATGTTTGGGAACTTCCATGTATTCAGCAACTTTACAAGCCTTTTTGTTTTTCTCTTTACAATGAAAGCTCTCTTAAAGGTATTAGCATAAATAACATGGCATCTCCCAAAAGCAGGAACAGGGGAAGCGTCAAACTTCAGGTAGAAGGATGCTGAGTGCACCCAGCCTCTTAGAAGCATTTAAGGAATACTTTCCAAATCTGTTGCACTCTATTCAACTTAGCATTCAAGAGCAAAAAAAAAAACAAACAAACCCACAAACCTCAAAACAACCCAAACTAAAAACCCCTGAACCTACACCCCCAGTGAAATTGTGCCCCAGGACAGGATTTGCCAAGCACTTCTGAAGTCAGGACTGTAGATGTATGAGCAACAATGTAAATGGAAGATCAGGTAAAGGTTTGAGACTGTGGATGTATGAGCAACACTGTAAATGGGAGATCAGGTAGAGGTTTGAGACTGGCATCCAGATAAACTAGCCCAGAAATCTGTGGCCTAGGATCAACCCAACACCAGAACAACCTTGCTCATTGCAATAACTTAAGTGTCTTCTAGTATTAAACAAAAGAAACATCTGAATTCCAATACTTGGCTAACAATGCTTAGTACAAGAATTAAGTGCCTAATTACCAGCATTGTTTCTATAACGTATACATTATTTTGTTAGTAGTTAACAACAGGGAACTGTATTACTGGTTAGAGGTGCTTCACACTCCACAATACATGTGATCAGCTGTGAATTCAGTACTTTTTTATTAAAGATAAAAAATGTTTGACACCCTAATATACATAAAGTCACAAACTCCAATGTGCTAGAAGCAAAATGTGCATAAAGACGCTCATTTCTAAAAGGCACCCTGCCACCACTATCTTTTAAATGTTCATATAATTCCAACAGGTTTCTAGTTTTCCTTCACTGAAGGTGAGACTCTAGACTGCTACCAAGTACAGATGCTAACCACACCAACCCCTTTCAGGGATCTTTGCTATCACTAGAACACTTAAAACTGTGCATGCAGACTTATCTGAGCTTATCATGGAGTTAACTACCATGATTTAAAATGCACCAGGGCTTTTTCTTAAGAGAAAAAGGTAGTGATATTTGGGCCACTCATAAGGGCCAAGAGAAAGAGACAGGGTTATAAAATAACTGCTGTGTATCCACCAAAGAGCTTTGCTATTAAAAGCCAACTCCCTCCCACCCCCCAAACCTCTCATAAAAAACAACCCCTAAAGTTACAAAATGCCACACACACGCACATACACACAGATGAAATGTTAACACGTTTTGCTATTAGCCTGTCAGGGCTTGACAGTGTCGGAGTGCCGTTGATGCAGTTCTGCGGCGCCGGCCACAGGCAGGCTGCTGTCCCCGCGCTGCTCGGAGGGCTGCAGGGACACAGCGACGCTCTCCCCGCTGGGTAGGTCTGCGTTGCCTCCGGTGCGCTCCGCTGTTACCAGGGCCTCCACATGGATTTGGGTAAGCTAGGCGAGGGCAGGCTGTGCGTCTGGGAAGCGTCCAGTCTGTCAGTGGGGGTCTGGCCCGGCTCGGCGTCCACCTCATCCGAGTCGGAGCAGGTCTCTTCGCTGGGGGAGGGCGAGGGTGCCGAGGTGGGCAGAGCCAGGCCCAGGGAGGCCTCGGCTGCTGGGGCCAGCGCCTCCCCGCCGGGCCAGGGCCCCAGGGTGGGATCTGCCAAAACGTCCGCGATCAAGTCCGGGAAGCCGCCCTCGTTGAGGGGCATGGACTCCAGCAGGTGGTTGAGCAGCTCGGCGGCCGTGGTGGCGTCGATGCCGGGGCAGCTGGAGACGAAGGTGTGCACCTCGTGCATGCACTGGATGTAGCCGGCGGCGAAGCGCTCGCTGGCTTCGCGGTGCAGCCGCCCGCCCCCTGCGCCGCGGAGACAGAGAGAGGAGCGGGTGAGGCAGCGGCCGGGCCGGGCCCCGCCGCCGCCCCGCCGGCACTCACCGAGGGAGCGGCGCTCCAGCACGGCCTGCACCCGCCGCACCGTCAGCTCCAGCACCTCCGCGTTCTCCAGCTTCGCCTGGAACTGACCCGGGGCGCCGCAGCCGTCAGCACGGCCCCGGGCCCCCGCCCCGGCCCGGCCCCCGGCCCGCCGCCTCACCTCGCTGTCGGCCAGCAGCAGCCGCAGCTCCTGCAGGCTCTCGTTGATCCGCGCCCGGCGCTTCTTCTCCACCAGCGGCTTCCTCGTCTGCGGGGACAACAGCGCCGTCAGCCCCGCCGCCCGCCCGGCCCCGCCCGCCGCGGCGCCCCTGTCGCTCACCCTCCTGTCGGCCCGGGCCTCCGCGCAGCCCTCGTCCCCC